>WNWK01009490.1:0-76288 GCA_009830355.1 Cherax destructor
AGATTTGGTTTATGTCTGCTTGGAGTCTAGCCGTGTCTTCAACGGTGGACACTGTAATACAGATTCGGGTGTCATCTGCAAAGGAAGACACAGCACTGTGGCTTATATCCCTGTCAATATCTCATATGAGGATGAGGAATAGGATGGGAGCAAATACTGTGCCTTGTTGAACAGAGCTTTTCACAGTAGCTGCCTCAGACTTTACTCTGTTGACTACTACTATTTGTGTTCTACATGTTAGGAAATTACAGATCCGTCTACCAACTTTTCCTGTTATTCCTTTATCACGCATTTTGTGTGCTATTACACCATGGTCACACTTGTCAAAGGCTTTTGCAAAATCTGTGTATATAACATCTGCATTCTGTTTATCTTCTAGAGCATCCAGGACCTTGTCGTAGTGGTTCAGTTGTTGGGACAGACAGGAGCGGCCTGCTCTAAACCCATGCTGTCCTGGGTTGTGCAATTGATGGGTATCAAGATGGGTGGCGATCTTGCTTCTTAGAACCCTTTCAAAGATTTTTATGATATTTGACGTTAGCGCAATTGGTCTGTAGTTCTTTGCTATTGCTTTACTGCCCCCTTTGTGGAGCGGGGCTATGTCTGTTGTTTTTAGTAGCTGCGGGACGATCCCAGTGTCCATGCTCCCTCTCCATAAGATGTTAAAAGCATGTGATAGGGGCTTCTTGCAGTTCTTGATGAACACGGAGTTCCATGAGTCTGGGCCTGGAGCAGAGTGCATGGGCATGTCATTTATTGCCTTTTCGAAGTCATTTGGCGTCGTGGTGATGTCAGAAAGACAAGCGTCTGTCAAGTTTTGTGGCACTCTCATAAAAAATTCATTTAGGTTTTCGATTTTCAGTCTGGTTAGTGGCTCGCTAAAAACTGAGTCATACTGGGACTTAAGTAACTCACTCATTTCCTTGCTGTCATCTGTGTAGGACCCATCCCGTTTAAGTAGGGGCCCAATACTGGTTGTTGTTCTCGACTTTGATTTTGCATAGGAAAAGAAATACTTTGGGTTTCTTTGAATTTCATTTATGGCTTTTTGTTCTTCCCGTGTTTCTTGGTTCCTGTAAGATTCCTTTAGTTTTAATTCAATGTTTGCTATTTCTCTGACTAGTGTCTCCCTACGTATTTCAGAGATATTGGCCTCCTGTAGCCGCTCCGTTATTCTTTGCCTTCGCCTGTATAAGGAGCGCCTCTCTCTTTCTAGTGTATAGGGCAAGGAGGAATAACATCTTGTAGGAGTGTGGAAGAGCCAGTTGTGAGTGTGGAGGAAGTTCGTGAGGCAGTGGGTCGAATGAAAGGGGTAAGGTAGCTGGGATTGATGGGATAAAGAAAGAAATGGTAAAAGCAGGTGGGGATATAGTTTTGGATGGTTGGTGCTATTATTTAATAAATGTATGGAAGAGGGTAAGGTACCTAGGGATTGGCAGAGAGCGTGTATTGTTCCTTTGTATAAAGGCAAAGGGGACAAAAGAGAGTGCAAAAATTAAAGGGAATAAGTCTGTTGAGTGTACCTGGTAAAGTGTATGGTAGAGTTATTACTGATAGAATTAAGAGTAAGACAGACAGCAGGATAGCAGATGAACAAGGGGGCTTTAGGAAAGGTAGGGGGTGTGTAGACCAAGTGTTTACAGTGAAAAATATAGGTGAGAAGTATTTAGATAAGGGTAAAGAGGTTTTTGTGGCATTTATGGATTTGGAAAAGGCGTATGATAGGGTTAATAAGGGGGCCATGTGGCAGATGTTGCAGGTGTATGGAATAGGAGGTAGGTTACTGAAAGCAGTGAAGAGCTTTTATGAGGATAGTGATGCTCAGGTTAGAGTGTGTAGGAGGGAGGGGGACTATTTCCCAGTAAAAGTGGGCCTTAGACAAGGATGTGTGATGTCACCGTGGTTGTTCAAAATATTTATGGATGGGGTTGCAAGAGAAGTGAATGCGAGGGTCTTGGCAAGAGGTTTGGGGTTAAAAGATAAAGAATCAAATACAAAGTGGGAGTTGTCACAGTTTCTTTTTGCTGATGACACTGTGCTTTTGGGAGATTCTGAAGAGAAGTTGCAGAGGTTGGTGGATAAATTTGGTAGGGTGTGTAAAAGAAGAAAATTGAAAGTGCATATAGGAAAGAGTAAGGTGATGAGGATAACAAAAAATATTAGGTGACGAAAGATTAGATATCAGATTGGAAGGAGAGAGTATGGAGGAGGTGAATGTATTCAGATATTTGGGAGTGGACATGTCAGCAGATGGGTCTATGAAGGATGAGGTGAATCATAGAATTGATGAGGGGAAAAGGGTGAGTGGAGCACTTCGGAGTCTGTGGAGACAAAGAACTTTGTCCATGGAAGGAAAGAAGGGGATGTATGAGAGTATAGTTATACCAACACTCTTGTATGGGTGTGAAGCATGGGTGATGAATGTTGCAACGAAGAGAAGGTTGGATGCAGTGGAGAGGTCATGTCTGAGGTCAATGTGTAGTGTGAATATAATGCAGAGAATTCAGAGTTTGGAAATTATTAGGAGGTGCAGGATTACCTGCACCTCCCCTAAGGAGGGGTTGTTGAGGTGGTTTGGACATGTAGAGAGAATGGAACGAGACAAAATGACTTCGAGAGTGTATAAATCTGTAGTGGAGGGAAGGCGGGGTTTGGGGTCGGCCTAGGAAAGGTTGGAGGGAGGGGGTAAAGGAGGTTTTGTGTGTGAGGGGCTTGGACTTCCAGCAAGCATGTGTGAGCGTATTTGATAGGAGTGAATGGAGACAAATGGTTTTTAATACTTGACGTGCTGTTGGAGTGTGAACAAAGTAACATTTATGAAGGGATTCAGGGAAACCGGCAGGCCGGACTTGAGTCCTTGTGATGGGAAGTACAGTGTCTGCACTCTGAAGGAGGGGTGTTAATGTTGCAGTTTTATAACTGTAGTGTAAAGCACCCCTCTGGCAAGACGGTGATAGACTGAATGATGATGAAAGTTTTTCTTTTTCGGGTCACCCTGCCTTAGTGGGAATCTGCCGATGTGTTAATAAAAAAAATGTTTAAAGATATATTTTTTTCATTTGGCAGCTTTACCATCTCTGAAGTCTTATCAAGAATCCTCCTGAAAACAGTAAACCCTGCCATCACATAGTCTCTCCTGCTAATACTACACAAAGAACTTCGCAGAGGTGGAACACTGATACAGGTCTTCTCTAATCCAACCTCCAACAGAAATATTTGTCTAACCTATATTTTTGTGCTACCCAAGTAATTGCTTTCACCTTTTCCTCATGTGCAAGTTGATTATTCTACCTTATTGTATTACTACTATTACTACAACTTATGTCTCTACTACTACCACCACCACTAGTAGTACACCTCACTCTGGGCATATATATACCCTCTGTGTCCATGTATTGTTTATAACGGATTGACAAAGCTCCTGGAGACCGAAACGTTGCCACAATAAAATGTCACAACAGTTGCGTTTGTGTCATTTTATTTAACATATTGTCGGTAATTCTACCAATATTAATACATTAATTCAGGGAACTGGAGCACAGATCCAATTACCTAGATCAAGAGCCCCTCACCAGCATCAAGGAACCTCCCTTGAGGGGTATAGCGGGAGTAGAGTTATGAACTAGATTGGTACGACGAGTGTTAATCTGGCGAAAAGTAAGTAAGTTTGATGACTAAGGAACGGAGAGAGTTGCTGAGATTAGAAACACTAGAAATATAGAGAAGGCAGAGAACAGGAGATTTTCCAGGAGTAGAGAGTCTGGGAGAGAAGAAAGTCTGTTTAGCACGTCAGAAGGCAGAGTCTATGAAATGAAAAGAGAAGCCAAGACGAAAGAATCAATTACGAAGAGTGGAAATTTCCGATTCAAGGAACTGAGGATCACAAATACGGAGAGCACAGAGAAAGAGAGAAATTAGAACACTTTTCTTGACAGAGGAAGCATGATAAGAAAAGATACATGGAAAAAGCCAAACCTACTATTACCTGTCTACTTCCTTTCCCACTACTTCTCTTGTCCGGTCCTTGTCTGCTGGCTTATCCTGTCTGCCTGCCTACCTGGAGGGCATTCTGGGGATCAAGGCCCCCGCTGCCCGGCCCACAACCAGGCCTCCCGGGGGATCAGGGCCTGATCAACGAGACTGTTACTGCTGGCCGCCTGTAGTCCAACGTACGAACCACAGCGCGGCTGATCCGGCACTGACTTTAGGTATCTGTCCAACTCCCTCTTGAAGACAATCAGGGGTCTATTGGTAATTGTATTTTCTCCTATGATATATCTCTCTCGCCTGCGCTCCAGTGAGTACAAATCAAGTGCTTCCAGGCGTTCCCAGTAGTTAAGGTGTTTGATGGAACTTATATGTGCAGTAAAAGTTTTCTATACATCCGATAGATCTGCAATTTCACCTGCCTTGAATGGGGATGTTAATGTACAGCAGTATTCCAGCCTAGAGAGAACAAGTGATTTAAAAAGTATCATCAATGGCTTAGCATCTCTTGTCTTGAATGTTCTCATTATCCATCATATCAGTTTCCTCGCAGATGTAATAGTGACATTGTTGTGGTTCTTGAAGGTGAGATCTTCGGACATTACCACACCCAGGTCCTTCACATGACTTTTCCGCTCTATTGTGTGATTAGAGTTTGTAGTATACTCAGTCCTAGCTATTTCCTCCAGTTTTCCATAACGGAGTAGTATTAATTTATCTTCATTGAACATCATTTTTTTCTCTGTTGCCCATTGGAGAACTTGGTTTATATACCTGACCAGCCAGGCTGTGGTTCGTACGTTGGACTGCGTGCGGCCAGCAGTAACAGCCTGGTTGATCAGGCTCTGGTCCATGAGTACATGGTACATGAGGCCTGGTCACGGACCGGGCCGCGGGGGCGTTGACCCCCGGAATTCTCTCCAGGTAAACTCCAGGTAATATCTTCTTGGAGATTTGCCACGTCCTCAATGGATGACACTCTCATGCAGATCCTAGTATCGTCTGCAAAGGATGATATAGTGCTATTATTTACATCTCAGTCTATGTCTGATATGAGAATGAGGAACAGGAAAAGTTGGTAGATGGATCTATAATTTCCTAACATGTAGAACACAAAGAGTAGTACTCAACAGAGTAAAGTCTGAGGCAGCTACTGTGAAAAGCTCTGTTCCACAAGGCACAGTACTTGCTCCCATCCTATTCCTTATCCTCATATCAGATATTGACAAGTATATAAGCCACAGTGCTGTGTCTTCCTTTGCAGATGACACCCGAATCTGTATGACAGTGTCCACCGTTGAAGACACGGCTAGACTCCAAGCAGACATAAACCAAATCTTTAAATGGGCTGCAGAAAACAATATGAAGTTCAATGATGAGAAATTTCAATTACTCAGATACGGAAAACGTGAAGACATTAAAATCTCATCAGAGTACAAAACTAATTCCAACCACACAATAGAGCGAAAAGACCTGGAAGTGATCATGTCAGAGGATCTCACCTTCAAGGACCATAACAAAGTAGCAATTGCATCTGCTCGAAAAATGACAGGATGGATAATGAGAACCTTCAAAACCAGGGATGCCAAGCCCATGTTGACACTTTACAGATCGCTTGTTCTATCTAGGCTGGAATATTGCTGCACACTAACGGCACCTTTCAAGGCGGGTGAAATTGCTGACCTTGAAAATGTGCAGAGAACTTTCATTGCACGCATAAGTGCGATAAACCACCTCAACTACTGGGAACGCTTGAAGTTCCTAAACCTGTACTTTCTAGAACGCAGGCGGGAGAGATACATTATTATATACACATGGAAAATTCTCGAGGGCTTAGTACCAAACATGCACACAAAAATCACGCCCTACGAAAGCAAAAGACTCGGCAGGCGATGTAACATGCCCCCAATGAAGAGCAGGGGTGCCACTAGCACGTTGAGGGACAACACAATAAGTGTCAGGGGCCCAAGATTGTTCAACTGCCTCCCAGCATACATCAGGGGGATTACCAACAAACCCCTGGCTGTCTTCAAGCAGGCACTGGACAGGCACCTAAAGTCGGTACCTGACCAGCCGGGCTGTGGTTCGTACGTTGGACTGCGTGCGGCCAGCAGTAACAGCCTGGTTGATCAGGCTCTGGTCCAACAGGAGGCCTGGTCACGGACCGGGCCGCGGGGGCGTTGACCCCTGGAATTCTCTCCAGGTAGACTCCAGGTAGGATAGGGGCGAGTACTGTGCCTTGTGGAACAGAGCTCTTCACTATAGCAGCATCCGATTTAACTCTGTTTACCACTACTCTTTGTGTTCTATTGGTTAGAAAGTTAAAGATCCATCTGCCTACTTTGCCAGTTATCCCTTTAGCACGCATTTTGTGTTCTATTACACCATGATCACACTTATCAAAGGCTTTTGAAAAATCTGTGTATACTACAACTGCATTATGTTTGTTTTCCAGAGCATCTAAGACCATATCATAGTGGTCTAGTAGGTGCGAGAGGCAGGAGCGACCTGCTCTGAACCCATGTTGCCCTGGATTGTGCAACTGTTGGGAGTCCAAGTAGTTTGCAATCCTGCTTCTTAGAACTAATTCAAAGATGTTTATGGTCTATAGTTCTTAGCTACTGCTTTGCTGACAACTTTATGGAGTGGGACTATATCCGTTGTTTTTAGTGCCTGTGGAATCTCACCTGTATCTATGCTCCTACATAGCACACTTAGGGCCCGTGAGAGGGGTTTCTTGCCTCCTCTCCTTTCTGTTAGTGTGACTTTGTAAATGGTCCAAGTCGGACTCAAATGCCTTCATTAGCTCCTCTCTCCTATGTGTGGGTTATTTGTGTATTGTTCCAGTCACGGCATTGTGCCTTTTGTTCTTTACCTTCACTACCTATTCCACTCCTACCTCCTCTTCCTTGTTTTTATTTTTTTCTTTTTCCTCCCGTCACTTCCCTCCTCTTCTATATACACTGGCTCCCTTACTTTCTGTGAATGTTACTAGTTAATGATCCAAGTCAGACCGAAACGTCGTCATAATTTTCCTTGTCCTGTGTGCTGGTTATCTGTGTATTTATGCACAAGTATATGTATGTATCAGTATATCTGTACATCAATATATCTATGCATGAGTAACTATTCATCGAGGAATATGTCTGTTTCAGTATATCTACATATGAATATATCTATGCATCAATATACCTATTATGTCCATAATTTTTAAATGAGTAGACCGATGGGCCAGCGTAGGGCCTCGGTCAGATGATAAAAACCTCCAATGGCATCAGGAGACACTTGACCTATTTCCTGACGAGCCTTACCTATCCTAACCTATGCATCAGCATATCGAAGAATTAATATATCTTTGCATCAATATACCTATACATCAGTATATATGAGGATTAGTATATTCATGCACGAGTATATTCATTGAGGAATAAGTCTGTGCATACGCTGAAGAAGTTCATTTCTTCTGCCTGAACAATTAGTGTTGTTATTGTCTCGTAGAAGGAGTAATCACATGTTTACGTAAGGTTCTACCGGGAGATCACCTATAATTCCAAATTAATACCAAGATCTTGCTGCTCAATCTGAGGAGGATTGACAAGTAACATCATTACGAAGTGTCTCACACTCTGCTTCCTGCCACCTACAATGTAATATTGGTGTTATCATCATTATCATTATCATTATAATCATCATTGTGGTGAACCACAACAACGATAAAAAAATTCGACCATACGGAAATTATAAGGAAAACGAAAATATAGCAACAATTAAAATAATGATGATTATGACAATGGTGTATATGTATATGTATATTATAGGAGTTGACACAGTTACTTTTTGCTGATGATACTGTGCTTATGGGAGATTCTAAAGAAAAGTTGCAAATGTTAGTGGAAGAGTTTGGGAGTGTGAGTAAAGGTAGAAAGTTGAAAGTGAACATAGATAAGAGAAAGATGATGAGGGTATGAAACGATGTAAATAAAGAAAAATTGGATATCACATTGGAGAGAGGGATTATGGAAGAAATTAATGTTTTCAGATATTTGGGAGTTTCCTTGTCAGCGGATAGGTTTATGAAGGATGAGGTTAACCATAGAATTGATGAAGGAAAAATGGTGAGTGGTGCGTTGAGGTATATGTGGAGACAAAAAACGATATCCATGGAGACAAAGAAGGGAATGTATGAAAGTATAGTGGTACCAACACTCTTATATGGGTGTGAAGCATGGGTTGCAAATGCTGCAGTGAGGAGGCGGCTGGAGGTAGTGGAGATGTCATGTCTAAGGGCAATATGTGGTGTAAATATTATGCAGAAAATTCAGAATGTGGAAATTAGTTGAAACTGTGGAGTTACTAAAAATATTTGTCAGAGGGCTGAAGAGGGGTTGTTGAGGTGGTTTGGTCATTTAGAGAGAATAGATCAAAGTAGAAGGATTTGAAGAGCATATAAATCTGTAGGGGAAGGAAGGCAGGGTAGGGGTTGTCCTAGAAAAGGTTGGAGGGAGGGGGCAAAGGAAGTTTTGTGGGCGAGAGGCATGGACTTCCAGCAAGCATGTGTTAGCATGTTGATAGGAGTGAATATAGACTAATGGTTTTTGGGCCCTGACGATCTGTTGGAGTGTGAGCAGGGTAACATTTTGTGAACGGATTCAGGGAAACCAGTTAATTGATTTAGTTGGACTTGAGTTCTGGAAATGGGAAGTACAATGGCTGCACTTTAAAGGCGGGGTCTGGGATAGTGACAGCTGGGAGGGACTATTCTCAGCTGTCGTATCTGAGCGCCTCTGCAAAGACAGTGATTATGTATGAGTGAGGTGAAAGTGTTGAATTATAAAAGTATTTTATTTTTGGGATTGTCTTTCTTTTTGGGTCACCCTGCCTCGGTGGGAGACGGCCGACTTGTTGAAAAAAATGATGATAATAATCATTATAATGATAATGACGTCGACGATAATGAAGATAAAATAATTATTGCCATGACATAAAAAAAACTAAATAATTTAACGAAATAATAATAATCATAAAATTAATAATAATTGAAACAAGGTAGATAGTGGAGAAACATAACATGTTGCAAGAGTCTGGAATATGTGGTAGATTACTATATGCAGTAGAGAGTTTAAGTGTAGAGAGCGAGACTCAGCGAATGTGTAAGTGAGTGTTATAATATTGTATCCAAAGTTAGCGTGTGATATTATCATGATTGTTTAACATATTCATAGATGAGGTTGTTAAATTGAAGACTAGGGTGTTGCTGAGAGACGTATTGTTAAAAGATAAACTTGATACAAAGTGGGAGCTTCTTAGCTGATCTTTGCCGATGGTAAAGATTAGAAAGAGAAATTGCAAAAGTTGTTGGAATAATTTGGAAGGTTATGTAAATGAAGGATATTAAAAGTGAAGATAGGAAAGAGAAAGGTGACAAGGGTAACAACAAGTCTAAGCAATAAATGATTGGATATCAGATTCGAAGGATTGAGTATAGAGAAAGTAAATGTAATCACATATTTGGGTAAAGATTTATTGACAGATTTGTCTGTTTAGGATGAGGCTCATCATACAATTGAGGCATCTGTGGAAACAGAGACTTTTATCCTTAGTTGAAAAGGGGAATGTTTCAAAATGTAGTCGTACTAACACTGTTTTATTAGTGCAAATCATGGGTTTTAAACGTTGCAGCAAAAAGCAGGCTGAAGGCAGTATGTCGTGTTTGAGGACGATCTATTGTGTAAACATAATGCAAAGAATTCGAATCCGAGGGATGAGGGTTTATTGAAGTCGTTTATGAAAATAGAGAAAATTTAGCGGTAAATGATGACTAGGAGGGTAGAGTGCAAGTATACCTGGAGAGGGTTTCAGGGATCAACGCTCCCCGGCCGAGTCTGAGACCTGACCTCGTGGTTGATCAGGGTCTCATCATCCAGGCTGTTACTGCTGGCCGCACTCGAACTGACATATGAACTGCAGCCAGGCTGGTCAGGTACCGACTTCAGGTGCCTGTCTAGCGCCTTCTATTGGTAATCCCTCTCATGTGTGCTGGGAGGCAGTTAAACAGCCTTGGTCATGAGAATAAATTGTTGGCTTCGATTTGTAAAAATAATAGAAGACGCTAACTTTTTTCTGTGAATTTACTTAGTTGTCTACTGTGTTTAGTGTTAGTCACCAAGAATCGCAGCAATGATTTTTTTTCACGATTTTCCAAGTAAATATCCTATCTCTATTATTACATGAAATACAAAAATATGTTTTATATCTTTGTCGATGTTTTTGAGCACGAGAGAGCCAATAAAACCTTAAGAAATATAATAACAAGTACCATTATAAACATACATTTTATATTTCTGCAGAAAATATGTTAATGAAAAAAGATAATTCGTAAAAAATTGCTACTCAGAATAAGATGATAATTTAAAACGATATGAAATGAAAGTTGATATGCTGTGTCAATACTAGTTCTTAAGGTAGAATAACTTATTTATTTTTATGTCCAAGTTAATGGAACTTTTTCCATAATTGTGTAACCGTAAACCTCGCAAGATGGTGAAATCTGTCAAAATGGGTTCGAGAACTTTCAATATATTGGTAGAGAATTAACTGATGAATATGATGCAAGACACTGGGCCAAATCTATATCCATATAGTTTCATTCCACTGCCGTAGAAAGTATCTTAAGCTCAGTACTACAGCAAAACGAACGATAGAGAGGCAGATGATGTGATGGGGCTGAAGCAATCCTTTCTTCTCATACTTAAAAACATGAGTGTCTGACCTGTGGGAAGCAAGTGATATGTTATTCATAGAAATACAGTGGAATTTCTCTACATCATCATAATGTTCATGATGCTGAAACGAAAAGAGGTGATTGAATAAGTTCTGAAGAAAGCGTAAATACCCAGCACATAGAAGAAAGGAGCTTAGGACGACGTTTCGGTCCAACTTGGACCATTTACAAAGTCCAAAGCTCGGTCCAAGTCGGACCGAAACATCGTGGTAACCTCCTCTCTTATATGTGCGGGTTATTTGTGTATTGTTCCAGTCACATTATTGTACCTCTTTTTTGTTATTTATAGCGTATAAAGTAAGTGATGAATCTGTCGAAACTGTGAAAATCCATATTAAAAATTTTGATGATCTCAATATAGCTGAAGCCAAGTACTATAATCCAAGCCAAGTTCGCTTTAAATTGATTAATCAGTGTTTAAAAAAAAAGTATTGGGGTCGCTCCACTGGATTAGTCAGTGAGAGAAGGCAAAACACATTCCTGAAACTATATGATCACCTTGCATTACATGTTGATTATCACTTTTCTGTGCCTGAGTTATTGATATTGACGAGTGGTTATCTGCAAGGAGAACAAAGATATTTTACAACAAATCATATAAATACAAAGTTAAGATATACAAAGTTTTTTTTTTTTTTTTTAAAAAGTACAATTTCTTAAGTCACAAATGCATTAAATCACGGTATTACTATACCACAAGTAAAACATAATAAGTAAAGTACATGATATACATTAGTATCCTTAAAATTGTATTATCTCAATTTCAAACCTAAGATGAAACTATATTCAGCAGCTTATCAATGCACTATTTTACATAAAAAGCATCCTAACTCCAATTGAGCAACATAGAGAACTTGAGGTTGTAAACAAAATTAAACTTAACAGCCTAGAATGGCAATAAATATACCCCATGGGGTAAATAATTATTATTATACATACCTATGACCTTACTAACATCCACTTATACAGTCTACTGGAAAAAACTGACCTAATTATTACATGTAAATACTCATGTAAGTACAAGTAATATAATCTTAACTATCCAATACGTCATAGTTTGAATTCCAGAAATTCTGACCATCATTGTTTCAACTCTCAAACGCTACTGACTTTCTCTTGACAGTAAAAAAATTACACATATCAGTACTGCATAATAATAAAATAAGTTAACCCTAACAACAAAAAACAGTACTACAATCACAATGGATGTATCCATTTACTGGAGCTCCATACTCTAGCTCATTTCCAAAACCAATCACCATTCACCAACTCACCATTCACTCTTCATTCTCACCCTCGTGCAATCCACGTTAAGACAAGAATGACTAAAATTTTGCGTGTACATCATTTATCTACATTTTTACTTAAAATTCCGTTCATTTTAGAAACTGTGCACAACACCACATCCTTGGCCTCCACCGTGACCACAGTACAAGGCAAACCCACAAATTTCCCCAGATGTATTAGTCTTTAAGTCAGTCACAACGTTCTATTAAATCCATGCTTTCCCGACGCACTCATCTATTTCTATCCTATTGTACATTAAGTCAACCCCTCAATATTAATGCGTCATCCGTCAACCCCATACTCACTCCACCTATTATTACCCCCACTGCTTAACCCCTCCACTCAATCACTCGCTCTTTAACTTCCCCTCCCACAATAATCCTCCCACTGACATTACACTTAAACATTAAGAAATCCCCACCTCTCCAGGTGTCTAGCCATTTCCTGCATCCCACTCAACCCCCCAATAACACCTGCAAAGTCATACCTCTATACTCCCTAGAGAACAATTCTTCATATCGTCTCCCATACACCCACCTATTCCTATTTCTAGTCCTAAGCATAGTCGAAGCTATTGCCCTAATGCGTTCTCGTGCCCCAACCTCCCTTACCCTCCATGATTCACACACAAAATCAACCATTACATACATTAAAGCCCTTTTCGTGCTGTTCCCAACTCCACCCAAATCCAGACTTATAGCCCGTAAGACCCCTATCCCTCCCCCCATCTTTCGCAAAACACCACCCATCCATTCCCTCACCATTCCTAAACTTTCACAAAAATAAATCACATGCATTCCAGTCTCCTGATAACCACACCTGTCACATCTTCCGTCCTTTATGATTCCCATTTTGAATAAAACCTACTTTGATGCGACCACCCAATGCAAAAACCTATACATTAATTCCCTATCCCTCGATCTCAACTTTAATTCTTTAAACCCTTTCCAAACATGATACCAATCATACATAGGATATTCACTCACACCCTCGATAACATTCCTACCCCATCATATTATTTCAATCTCACTTGTAGTCCATCTATGAGAAGTCTTCATTACCATCATCTGCCGCAAAATATCCCAACCCAGCTGTAAATCCCTCCCTCCCCACCATCTACCCAGATCGTTCGCCATCATACCTACTCGTCCCTCTGCCATTCCACCCCAACGTACAACACATCTTTTAACATACAGACTGAATAATCGTCTCTCCAACCCAATCAGCCCCAGGCCTCCCCTATCCACCCTGTTCCTAACTATTTCCTTCCTCAGCCACGGCCGACCGTACGCCCAAATGTATCTCATTACTCTCACCTCAAGTCTTCTAATATCCGCTTGCAACATTGGAAAAACCACCGCTACGTGCCACAGTTTACTATACACAAGTGTGTTGACCGCCACTACCCTTTGTTGCAATGTAAGATCTCCCGGCCTCCACCCTTTTATCCTACTTAAAGCTTTTTGCACCACTTTCTCTGAATTAACACTACGGGAATCACTTACAGTATTTAAATATATTACTCCACATATCTGAATTTCATCAACCATTAACCACCCATGCCTTTCCCCCATGCCCCCCCACCCAGCCACCCACCTCCAATAACTTTGATTTGGCACAATTCACTCTCATACCAGTAGCTCCTCCAAACACTTCAATCATACGTCCCACATTACGTAAACCCTCATCACTACTTACAAGCACAGTCGTGTCATCTACATGCCCTATGATTTTTTTCACTCCACCTCTATTCAATGTATGATCCCTCCTCACGCTATCTATGTCAAACCCTACCAATCTATAGAACGGATCCTGCATACACGCAAATAAACACTGCGACAGTGGACATCCCTGTCGCAAACCTCTATCCATACTTATCCTTTCACCCATTCTACCATTCACACGTACTTTCAGACCCGCCTCCCTATACACAGTCTCTACCCATCCCACTACATCCTCTCCAAAACCCTGTCTCCTCATGATATCATACAATGTCCCCCTTTCAACACTATCATACGCCCTTTGCCAATCAATTGCTAAGACCCCCCATCCCCCTCAGTCCCATCCTCTATAAATTCTCTAATGCATTCGTGTCCTTGTATCATGCTTCTCCCCGGAATTCCACACTGCCCCTCCTCTATAACCCTACCCAATACTTTTTTCAATCTATTATCCAGAGTTTCCTTTTTACCTCTTTTCTTGACTAAAACCACCACCCCAGTACCTTGCCCTATCCCTATACGACCCTCCCCTTTCATTATATTAAACAATGAAGCTAAACATTCCTTAAGAGCCCCCCAATGTACCTTATAAAATTAATTAATTATTCCATCTAACCCAGGAGCCTTTCCTTCACTTAAACCATTCACAGCCTCCCATACCTCCTCTTCACTAATAGGTCCTTCCAGACTTGCTCTATCACCATCTCCCACTCGTTTCACTATCCCTTCTAATACAATGTCCCTCTCATGCTCACTCACCCGTCCACAACTCCAATACTTTTTAAACCATTTATCCGCATATATACTTATCGCTTCTGTAGTACATAATCTCTGCCCCTTCACATAGCCACCCATATCTTCCCCTACTTCCACACATGAAATTGTCATACCCTCCCTTTTTTTTCTGCACTTATTTAACACATATTTTGACGGTCTATCTCCCCATAAAACATCATCTATCCCTGCTTGCATACGACAGACATCAAAACGCTCATTCTGAATACTACGCAACTTATCCTTTAAAACCCGAATTTCCTGTAAAGCAGATGTTCCCTGTCTCCCATAACACTCTCCCAATAATCCCTCCACGTATTTCTGCAACCCATAAGACCAGCACACCTCCTCCCTGCCCAACCTCCTATAGAACCTTTCAATTCCTTCTTTAGCTACCCTTTCCCACCAATTCAAAAAAGCCTCACTATCGTCCCTCAGTTTTTTCCCCTGCCTCCATAGCTCCCTCCACCAATGTGCAAAGGTTTCTTGTTGGCCCTCCACACGCAACAATTTACCATTTAATTTCCAATACCCCTTAAACCATTTTACCGCTCCTTCCCATGTTGCATCCACCATAACTCCTCTATGATCCGAAAATCCCACATCTATGATATTAATCCCCACTACCCTAACCTGATCTGTTGTATATATCCTATCCAGCCTAGCAGCATAATCTCGTCTAAAGAAGGTATTCTCTACTAGCCCTCCTCCTCTCACCACATCCTTTAAACCCACTCCATTCAATACGTCTCTCAATACTCCCAAACACATCCAGCTCCCCGAGGTTCCGCATCCTTACACCTTATGATACAGTTCCAATCCCCCCACAACCACCACTCCTGGCAGTCCCCGCAAAGCATATACTAGATGATCATTCACAAAGTCTTCTTTTATTTTTCTATTAGACTCTGCTGGCATATATACACCAACAAAGCTAACCCTTATACCTCCCCATTCCCCATCTACCCTTACAATCCTGCCATCCCCACTCTCCTCCCAAGCCATCAGCTGAAAAGGGCTAGACACCTGTATGACTATTGCAACCCCACCCTTTAATCTCCTAGTTGAACCAGCAAACACATCATACCCCTCCACACGCAAGTCTCTACCAATCTTAAAGTTATGTTCCTGCAGAAAACCCACTTGTATATCAAAACGTCTTAAGGTCATCCCTACCCACTTCCTCTTAATTTCATCCCTCATGCCATTAACATTAATAGTTAAACTCCTGAAAAGACTATTGTGGATTTGCCTCGTCTTGTTTGTTGTTGCGTCACTACAGGGGTTCTCTGTTCCCCTACTCTAGCCCCACACTTCCCTCCCTTTTCCCACTTTACTCGGTCTTTATAGGCAACCCCTCCTTTCCCTGTCTGTGACGCAACCACCAAGGGTTTTTTACAAGACCTCTGTGCTGGTGTTAAAATGTCCTCCCCATCCGAAGAGGCTACAAACCTTTTCCTTGATTCACTTGCATATTCCATACCATTATCACTATCATCTTTACCTTTTGCACACTCATGCACATCCGCTATGACAATCACACACCCCTTCTCGTTAACATTTTCACTAGCACGCATCGCTGCCTCACACCTCATACTCTCCTTAGTCACAGGGCTACCTTCTTCACTAAGCACCGGTAAGGCCTCATCCAACAGATGCCCCAGTTCCCCCAAAGACAGGCATGAGCTAACCACCTCTGGAATGTCCTCCACCATTGTCTCCTGTGGTTGATCCACCACTGACACCTGTGATTGATCTACCACTGTCACCTGTGATTGACCCACCAATGCCTCCACAGGTAGCGTTCGACAGGTATCCATACTATTCTCCACAATTTCACTCCATTTCTTCGCACCATGAGCAGGTCCTCCCTTTGACTTCTCAGGACCCTCCTCTCCCAGTAGATCACTGTTCATCTGTGTCACCACACGCTGTTGTACCCTCCGAGGACACTCCACCGCCATATGATCATATGCTGCACACATACGACACGTCCTTCTTTGCCCTGCATACGTAACATACACTTGTGTCCTGAAGTCCGGTAGTACAACATACGACGGGATAGGACGCCTGATGGTCATTTTCAGCGAGTAAGAGCCCTCTAGGAGACCCTCAAAAGCCCCTCTCGCCATTTTCCAACATTCGCTGCATGGACAATACCGTAATCCTTGAAGACGTCCATCAAATCCACAGAATCCGATTCAAATGGAACATTACGCACTTTAATCCATGTGTAAGTGCGTGAAACGTCCCTCAGTCGTACCTCCATACCGCTGGTAACTGCATAGACCCGATCGTGATAAGTGTCAACCAAGCGCTCATACTCCTGCGTCGATGACAACTTGATAAACACTCTGCTCATTCCATTTAACGCCACTCCATACAGGTCTCCGATGTCTAAATGATAAACATCCCTCAGGATTCGTTGCAACATCGTAGACACAGTTTCAGGTTGCAATGTCCCCTTCACCAACTCCAAACACACAGTGTTGATACGGCGTCTGCTTGATTCGGCCATGTTGTAGAAAAAATAAGTGCTACCACTTGCCACCAGGAGGCAGAGCACCACGTCCGCACAGTACAAAGGCTGCGCGGGGAAAATGATATACAAAGTTAAGATTACATTGTCAGGCAAGTGATCGCAACGAGCGAATTTGCATATCAGACTGTTTAAAAATTCTTAGATATTATTGACTAGTTTAAAGAAGAAATAATTTATGTAACAGGCACAGTTATTCGAGATGATTTAACTTTAAAAGTTTGTAACATTTCAACCCAAACACAAAAGTTTGTAGCATCTCAAATAAACAAAAGTTTCTGATCTAGCCAACAATTATTTAAATCCAGCGTCTCTCTCACAACTGCTGAACTGTCTCAGTAAGGTCCAGATTATTTGTATCACCAACTTTAATTAATTGTTGTATTTGTGCCTGTTAATGCAAAACATATCTGATTTATGCAGTAGCTTATCATTTGCTGATGAACAATGAACTACGAAACTGCATGATTTATTTCTCCCTTTCTAGGAACAGGTATATAATCTGGAAATATAAACATATAAGCAGTATAATGTGATCATTTATTGACAACGTTTCGCCCACACAGTGGGCTTTATCAAGTCACAAACAGATCTGCTTATACTGTTTGTGTTTATTTTTGCATTGTGTCGGTATTTTATACCATTTATTTACAGGTATATAATATGTTAGATCTTATCAACATCGTGATCCAGAATGCTGCTCTCGATATTCGTATCTTAACAGGTTTAGATATGTGGTAAATCACGTTTGTAAAGCTTCAGATAAAGAAAATCATGTCAAGCCTTAAATCATCAGGATATCTGCTGCTGATGTTGGGTATCTCAGCCACATACCAATTAAACATTGCAAAACTTTAGCAGATCCTCTTGAACCGTCAAACTCCACTCAGCAGTTCGTATAAATCCTTGATAATGAGTTGTCCATCTCAGTTACATGCTCAAATTGGGCAGGATTCATGCAGACAGTAGTGAGGAAGCAGATGTCAATAGGGCATTACTGCTCATGGATGTAAAAGCATCTGAAAAAAGAATTGGTTCATATCCCCAATCCTATTTGGTAAGTGAATCGTGTGTAATACAGCAAGAAGTGCTTGAGCTCACATCCTGAAAAAGCCAGTTACACCTCAACGGCAGTTTCTGATGTTCCCTACTATGCTAATGATAGTGGTAACCTATTAAACAGCGTCTCCTGGCCTTCTAAATTAAATGCCTTCATATGCGCATTCAACACAGAAGCTTCGACTAATGGATCAATTGTTGCATAGAAATGAACATGCAAAGAAGGTGAGTCATTTTCGGAAAAGGTATTTTCAGTCACATTTCCAAAAATGTCTTCATCAAGAACCTGTAAAGCAACGTCATCAACAAGGCACCCTTCCTCAACGTCATCAACGAGGCACTCCTCCTCCACGTCATCAACAAGGCACTTTTCCTCAACGTCATCAACAAGGCAGTCTTCCTCAATGTCATCAACAAAGCCCTCTTCCTCAACATCATTAATAAGGCACTCGTCCTCCACATCATCAACAAGGCACTCTTCCTCAACGTCATCAACAAGGCACTCTTCCTCAACGTCATCAACAAGGCCCTCTTCCTCATCGTCATCAACAAGGCACTCTTCCTCAACATCATCAACAAGGCACTCTTCATCCACGTCATCAACAAGGCACTCTTCCTCAACGTCATCAACAAGGCAATCTTCCTCCACATCATCAACAAGGCACTCTTCCTCAACGTCATCAACAAGGCACTCTTCCTCAACGTCATCAACAAGGCACTCTTCCTCCACGTCATCAACAAGGCACTCTTCCTCAACGTCATCAACAAGGCACTCTTCCTCAACGTCATCAACAAGGCACTCTTCCTCAACATCATCAACAAGGCACTCTTCATCCACGTCATCAACAAGGCACTCTTCCTCAACGTCATCAAGAAGGCACTCTTCCTCCACGTCATCAACAAGGCACTCTTCATCAACGTCATCAACAAGGCACTCTTCCTCAACGTCATCAACAAGTCACTCTTCCTCAACATCATCAACAAGGCACTCTTCCTCAACATCATCAACAAGGCACTCTTCCTCAACGTCATCAACAAGGCAGACTTCCTCAACGTCATCAACAAAGCACTCTTCCTCAACATCATCAACAAGGCACTCTTCCTCAACGTCATGAACAAGGCACTCTTCCTCAACATCATGAACAAGGCACTCTTCCTCAACGTCATCAACAAGGCACTCTTCCTCAACGTCATCAACAAGGCACTCTTCCTCAACATCATCAACAAGGCACTCTTCCTCAACGTCATCAACAAGGCACTCTTCCTCAACATCATCAACAGACCCCCAGTCAACAAGGTACTCTTCCTCAACGTCATCAACAAGGCACTCTTCCTCAACGTCATCAACAAGGCACTCTTCCTCAACGTTCATTAACAACAAGATCTTTCACTTATAGACTTTTATATTTATTTAAAAAACAAGAATACTTTAGCAAAAATGACTAAACAAAAATGGAACAAAACATAAATAATACAAAAATATCAGGCCACTTAAAATCCTTTTAAAAATAAACAAAATAATAAAGAAACAAATTATAATACAAACATATAAGGCAAAATAAAATTCATTGTCACTAAATATCTTCAATCATTCAACAATTATATCTACCTTTTTAAATTAAACAAATGGAAAAAAAAGGAAGCATACCACAAAAAATCACAAAAAATAAACACCCCATCTGAACATACATACACAGTAATATATACATTATCATTACAACCATCTCATCCTCACAACTACCCTAATTAAATAAAAAACCCACCTAATTTAGTAAAATCTACCAATGAAATCTGAAACATTACATGAAATCACAGAATCCCATACAATAGACCCAACCTTTTAACCCCCCTTTTATCCTAACGATACCCCTACATACATGTCTCACATTTGTAAACACAAACAAAAAAAACATTAATTGAGCTACTGATCACACTAAAATCATGTAACCCTTAAAAAAACAGACCTCAACCAAAAAGCATTCTAGTAAAAGTCTTCTTTCCATAACAAAAACATACAAACTTGAAATAACAACAAACCCAAGAACAAACAATAACTTGTGACTTGCTCACTCCTAAAAAGAACCTCTCAAAGTCCGCCAAAATAAACTCATGCAATGTATATAAACATTTCCGTGTGTACACATGAAAAGGAACCTAATGACCAACAGCAAAAGATTACAGTGCTGTAGCGTAAACATACATACAAATCAAAAATAAAACAAGAATCCAACATCACGCCCACACACCAGGCAGTAAAGTTCTCCAATGAAATTTCAAAAAATAACATTACACCACTCCTTATAACGTTTATAATTAGTTAGTTAATATATGATGGTAAGGTAAAATACAAGAACTCAAGAAAGGCGGAACACCGCAACAGACCTACTGGCCCATACTTGGCAGGTCCATGACAAAACCAACCCACCAATAAAATTATTTGTCCAACCTATCCCCATCCAAGCAACAAGCCCCGATAACCCCCCAACCATTGTGCAAGTCCCATTCAAATCCAACCCTTCTCACTCACAAGAACACAGAAATAAGGAAGAATGCAGCAAGCCAACTGGTCCACACTAGGTAAGTCCCCCTAAAACCCCAAACCTACTCCATCCATTGAATATGCTTTGATAATCAGGGCACTATAAAATTGGGTACAGAAGGAGCTGAAGCACCTGGTCCATAACCAGGGTACTGAGGAAGCCGAAGCACCTGGTCCATCACCAGGGTACTGAGGGAGCCGAAGCACCTGGTCCATCACCAGGATACTGAATGAGCTGAAGTACCTAGTCCATCACAAGGGTACGGAATGAGCCGAAGTACCTGGTCCATCACCAGGGTACTGAGAGAGCCGAAGCACCTGGTCCATCACCAGGGTACTGAATGAGCCGAAGTACCTGGTCCATCACCAGGGTACTGAGAGAGCTGAAGCACCTGGTCTATCACATTCCTCCTCCACTGAATAAACCAACTATGTATTCAACAAATTACTGTAATCTACTTTTGTATCCATAAGTACAAAAGTATTGTACCACATGTTTGCAACACACCACAATAACACAGAAAACCCTAATGACATGTGTATATAAAAAAAAAGCCTCACCCTGTTATGAAACCAATACAACCCTTATTCTCTTATAAACATTAAAAACAGTTACTGTTACCTCCATACACATCAAGACCTTTACTCCCAAGGAGTATGTCCTCTATACTTCAAAAAGTCATACAAACTCACATAAAATATGAGACCCAAGGAAAGCCACCTCTAACTTTCTCCCTGTTTTGACTGACCCCTTTAAAAAACCCTTTTCCCACTTCTTAAATCATTTTATACTTTATAACCCCCATCTTATACATACCTCCATTCACAATCCCATAAGTCAAAAATTTGTCAAAATGTAACCTCATGGTTACCTTGTCACACCGTCACCCCCCTCCACATGCTACACAAACATTCTACTTTAACTTACCTCTCATACACCTAACAGTCTATACACACAACCTTTACCTAACCTCACAATAGAACAGCCACTTTTCAACTATTAACTTGTATCATTCCCAACAACTGTCCTATAGTAAAATCACCCCAGAGAGAAAAACATACCCCATCACTCCCCATATAAAACTCTATTTCTACATTTTGTCCTGTACATTGATGCTGCGATGGCCTTTAATCGCACACTCCCAGGTTGCTCCCTCATCACCCACGAAACATACACAAAATCAATAGCCATATACATTATCACTCTACGCACACCCTGCCCCACACCACCTATATCTAAGCTCAAAAATCTCAACGCATGAATCCCCCCTTCCCCTCCGAATCTTATTAAACGCCCCAACCATTGTCTTACAACATCTAATTGCTCACAAAAATATACCTCATGATAAATAGAATCGACCTCGCTACATCTACAACACCTTGCATCTCCCACCAATCCCATCCTATACAACACCTCCCGTGAGGCCAGAACCCCATGTAAAAACCGAAACATAACTCCTCTCTCCCTCACATTGACCCTCATACCCCTCAACCCACTCCATATACTTTTCCAATCATATACCAGAAAAACAGCCAGCCCTTCCATCACCTCCTCTCCTCTCCCCACCCTTCCTAACACACGAGCCTTTAAACGTCCCAGATTCCTTACACTCATAAGATCACGCAACATATCACTACACTTAAGGCATACGTGACTTATGCTGGTCAACATCGTACATGCCGCCTATGTGGGTCATACGAACACATGGCGGCAGACTGTGCACAGTGACCAGGGGGTCGTTACGATGCCACAAGAGCGGCGTTGGTTGTTAAGGATGCAATTGCTGTTCAGGACGAGGATGTAGGCGTGGTGTCGACAGGGAAATGGAGTGACATAGTTCCAGGGACTGCAGAGGTGTGCCAGACTCTACCTACAGAGTCACAGATGTCGGTGGTACCGGCTGTACAGGATAAAGTGGACGAATTGAATTTGGGTATAGCAGAAGAGTTGACAGAGGAATTGTGTGGGCTGTTGGACAGTTCACTGGGTGTGGAGGAGGTAGTGTGTGTGACGGAGGGGCTGGGGCAAGTCAGCCCAGTGAACACTAGTCTCATTCAACAGGAGGTGCCTGTTACGGTGCATAATGAGGACTGTGCTGGGATATGGACATTGGAAGTGATTCACGTAAACGTTCTATGGGTGTGGCTGAGGATGATGTCCTTACGCCCGCTCAAAGGTTTTGTAAAAAATCTTTGTAGATGTTGCACAAGGAGTTGAGCTGAGTGGATGGAGTGTGAATGGGGACAGGAATTTACAAGAAAAAAAAGGATATTCCTAACCCTGCTGGGTTGCCAAAGCCTGTAGGTAATAAGTATGCGAAATCTAAAGGGAAGCCACCTTTAACATATTCAAGTGTCTCATGCTTAACGTGAACGGGGCTAAAGCTGAGGTGTCGCAGAAGTGGATAGAAGTGAAGAGCATAATTATTAGTAGGATAGTGATTTTCGTTTGCAAGGTTATAGAATGTATGCTGGTAGTTCAGGGGCCTTCAAGGGAGGGGATGCTGTCATTGTGAAGGAGAACAGCCCTTTTCAGTTGTTAGCTTGGGAGAAGGGGAGGGATGGGAGGGTTGTGAGGGTGGATGGGGTTTGGGGAGGAGTCAGGGTAGCTTTCATTGGGGTTTATTTGCCGGCTATAAATAATCGTAGAGTTAAGGAGGATTTCATGAGGGACCAATTGGTATTTTTTCATGGGTGGCTTGCCAGAAGTTGTAGTAGTAGGTGGTGATTGGAATAGTATCATAAGGCTTAAAGATGTGGAACCAAGGGGATCGGGATGTGTGCTCAGCGTTTTAAGGGATGTTCTAGGTAGTGTGGGATTAGTTGATGTGGTGGGGGGGGTTGGAGGTTTGAATATACTTTTGTGAGGAGGGGGTACGCAGCGCGATTAGAGCGTATATATGTCTCAAGGGTTATTAATGTGGGGGTGGTGAGTTGCGTGGATGTAGGTTTTACTGATCATAGGGGAGTGCTAGTGGAGTTTGAGTGGGCAGGTATGGTGATCTGGTATCCAGGGTATTGGAAAGTAAATGTAAGTCTTGTAGAAGGGGAGGAGGGTAGAGAATTATTTGCGGAATGGTGGGGAACGATGTGGAGGAAAGGTAAGTTACAACCGGATGTAGTGTCATGGTGGGTGGAAGTGGCGAAGCCGGCGATAAGGCATTTTTATAAAAGTAGAGGTAGGGAGGTTGCGCGGTGGAAGTATAGGTTGCAAAAATATTTGGAGGATCAGCTGAGTGTATGCTATGAGAGGCGGTTGGATAGGTACATGAGTGAGGTGCCTGCAATTAAGGAGAGATTGCGCGACATACAGAATGAATGGTTGATGCGATTCATGTGCGTGGTGGTGTGGATGAAGCTTTATGGGGTGATAAGCCTTCGGCTTCTGTGTTGAGGTCATTTAGAAAAAGGAGGGAGGGGATGAAGATTTCGAGGTTGGTGGTTGGAGAGGACAGTGATGGTTATGAAAGAGGTCAGGTCA
Organism: Cherax destructor; assembly: GCA_009830355.1. NCBI lineage: Eukaryota > Metazoa > Arthropoda > Malacostraca > Decapoda > Parastacidae > Cherax > Cherax destructor. The sequence continues at coordinate 24,169 of WNWK01009490.1, forward strand.
TGAGGACCACAGAAGCGATGAGTTTGTATTTAGAGAGTTGATTTAGAGGATATTTAATGGCAAGAGAGGGAGGGGAAAGAGAGAGGAGAATAATTGAGGAGGGGGTCATGTAGAGGTTGGAGGAGGAAGATAGGGAAGCTATGGGTGGGGACATAAGTGAGGAAGAGGTGTGGATGGCGATACAGAGTATGAGTAAGAGAAAGTCACCTTGAATTGATGGAATTTCGAATGATATTTATGTGTTGCAGTGGGAGGTCATAAAAGATTGTTTAGTGAGATTGATGAATCAAATGAAAGAGATGGGTACTATAGGAGTGTCGCAGTGCACTGGGGTGATTGGTTTGGTAAAACAAGGTGGGGTAGGGGAACAGATAGGTGATTATTGGGGTTTATCGATGATGTGTGGGGATTATAAGATTTTTGCAGAGGTGTTGTGTAATAGGATTAAGAAAGTAATTGGGAGGGTAGTTGAAGAGGGGCAACGAGGGATTCCGGGAAGATGTATGAATCAAGGGGATGTTTGGATCAGGTATTTTGTGGACAATAGTGTTGGAAGTGGAGTTTTGGCTGTGGATTGGAAGACTGCGTATGATTGTGTTGAAAGGGATATGTTATGGAGGATCATGAGAAAGCAGGGGTTCGGGGAGGAAATAGTGGGCTGGGCAGAAGCCCTGTATAAAGATGCAAAAGTGAGGGTGCAAGGTTATGGGTTGGTAGGTGGGGAATTGAAAATGGGGAGAGGTTTGAAGCAGGGATGTCCCTTGTCTCAAATCCTCTTTGCGTTTATGCAGGACCCTTTGTATAGACTGGTTAAGGTAGGAGTAGGGGGTGGGGGAGGGGAAGGTGAATGGGATACAGGCATTGTTGGCTATGTGGATGACACCACCATGTTAGTGAATTCTGAAGAGGGCTTACGTGCTATTTGATTGATTATCAGTATATTTGGGAAAGCATCTGGTATGAGGATTAACATTGCTAAGTCCCATTTAATGGAAGTAGGTACATGGGTGGGGGTGGCTTGGGGTTAAGGTATGGATGGTCAATAGTTGATAGATTGAAAGTTTATGGTATAGTGGTAATGGCTGATTTTGGGGAAGCTAGAAAAGTTAATGTCGATTTAGTTTTAGGTGAGGCGTTAAAGAGAATGGCGGGGTGGAGACCGGGGGATGTTACATTGTTACAGAGGGTGATAGTGGTTAATACTTTAGTTTATAGTAAAGTTTGGCACATGGCAAGGTTATTTCCTATATTAAAGGGAGATATGGTGGAATTGATTGGAAAGGTGTTGAGATATATATGGGGTTATGGGAAGCATTGGTTGTGTAGGGAGGTATGGGGTTGATAGATTTGGAGGAACAGGCTAGGTGCTTATATGTACAGTTTTGTTATATGGCTAAGGGGGGTGGCAAAGGACGGGTGGTGGGAGAGGTCATGAGGGATTTCAGGAAGTGGTGGGGAGGGAAGGTTTAAACTCGATTTTTTTATTTGTTTACCAATTGCGCTCATTTTTGGTATACTATTAGAAGGTCATATAGAAGGAGCTGTGACGAAGTTTCAATAAAATTGGCCAAAAAGCAAATGAACCACGCAAGATTTACTGAAAATTCCTAAAAATTCCACTTAAGAGAGATGTACGCTGAAGTGGTAGTTGGGAAAGTTGTTTTGACACTTCCTGCTGATAGAACACTTCTAAGTCTATCGTCTCAAGTGTACTTATTCTGTAATAAAGCTTATCTTCATTTAAAAAAAAAATATAGTTTGTAGGTTGCTTGGCATTTAGCAAAATATCGGACTTTTATCCCCACACAAATCTGAAAATATTTGGGATACTTCAAAATGGTTCCCTCTATCTTGTAAAGCAATCATTCTTCTATGTTTATTGTGAAAATCACGTCAATTCGTTCATTATTAATCATTCATTACCCTCACAAAGGTAAATAAGTTACTTCCGAGATAATGGCCGAAGCCCGCGGCACCCGAGTTGTCAGAAAAAAATCCCGAAAAAATGCTTGTTTTTTCCACTGTTTTCATCATATATGAGTGTCTACTACAGTTTACCATCGCTAGGTCCGTTTTCTCTCACACCGGGATGTGAGAATGAGAAGAAATAATCCATAAGGGCGATTTTACCATCCCACTACCAGAGGAGAGACCGTCATATTATGCCACATAATTCTTATTCTGGTGTGTTTTTTATGTTTCTATGCTATTAATATGTCGCCTTATGTCATAATAGATCAATTGTAGTAAGTAAATAAACATTATTATTGATATTAGCGTAAGAAAATAACAATTTGTTGGCTGGTGCGTGCTGGCCGCTACATCATAATTTATGGCCTGTCACCACTTCTTATCCAGAGGGGCAGAGAAGGCTTCTGATTGGTTCTCAGGCCATATTAGCCCCGCCCACTCTCTTATGATATTAAATGGTGAATTTGTATTATATTAGAGAGAAAAATATAAGAAATTGATAGAAAAAAAACAGATTTTTTTTTTTTTTGCCGCGTCAGCGCGCATGCCATGACAGACGCCGACACCTTACCTGTTACAAATTACTATAATTCCTTGTAGAAACATCGTATAATGATGAAAATTATACGAGGGTCTTGCCAGAAAGATCAGCTATTTTTTGGTAAGAAAAACTCAATTGTCGTATTTTTTCGATTTTTTTTTTCTCAGCGCGCTCAGACTGTCAGGGGTGCCTAAAGTCAGGTAGTAACACATAGGACAGAGTAGGTCATTGTAGTGTCATCTTCAATGTAAATGACCCTTCCGGCATCCCTTCATAGATACCCTCCGACCATCGGCCCATGATTGCTTGATGGACCACACCATATTCTTGAAATACATCATGTACATCCCGTTCATCAGCTTCAAACGGTAAATTATGAAGACAAATGTATGTATATTGCCTCAAAACGTCCTTTAACTTTACTTCCACTGATGAATTCACTGTCTGGCTGACACCCTCATATTTATCCACCAACCGCACTTCCATTCAGAGTGATACCGTAAATGTTATTGTTATCTAATCCATATGTGTCTCTCAACACTGCTAGTAGCTCCAACTAGAGGTCAGATCGGAACAACCTTCCTCCACCACAGCTGGGCAGCGAATTCTTCTTCCTCTAGACTGCATTTAGCACCAATGGAATTCTTTACAGGGATGGAATACTCACTTTCACTTATTGTCACTACGGGATGTGTTGACTCTTGAGCTCTGATTACCCTAAACCTGATGCTCGAGAAGGATTCTGTTTTTTCTTGGAACCATGTCCTCTATGACCTTTCCGTTTGCTACGTACTCGCTTGACGAGGAAGGCCTTCGGATGTGTGATGGCCACATACCCTATGGAAAGTACAGTACGGTAGATCGGTTTGAGGTATACCTTAACCCTTTCAGGGTTATTGACGTACTAGTATGGCTTACGCGCTGGGGTTATTGACGTACTAGTATGCATAAATTCTAGCGCCTTCAAATTAAGCACGAAATGGCTGGTAGGCCTAGTGGTGAGAGAATGGGTGTGCATGGTCAGTGTGCGCAGTAGGAAAAAAATTGGGGAGCCAGTGGTGCATTGTGGGAACGCCATGTTAGTACACATTTTTCACCATGCCTGGCGGTAAGAAACTCCTCACTCCTCGGCGAATTGGGACTCTTTTGTTGCCCAGAGACAGTTCTAACACAGATGGGAGTGTCAGTGGTGATGAGTTTCAAGATTTTGAGGCAGTTGTGACCGAAACTAATGACCATAATTCCGGTAATATTGAGGAAAACCCAGACGACCCTCAGCCCTCCACCTCCGGTGCTGTGGCATCTTGTTCACGCTCAATTGTACCAGAACGAAAGAGGAAACTGTTATTTACTCATATCCCAGACTCTGATGTGAGCAATTGTGATGATAGTGATAGTGAATATGAACTCCAAGCTCTTCAAAACAGTTCCAGTAGCGAGAGTGGTGTGGAATATTCTCCAGTGAAGCGTCAGTATATACGACGGTATATGCGCTCTGGTAGCGTGCCATATGCTGTTCCAAGGGAAGGAGTACATCTCAGAGTACATCCCGTGGGCGTACAACAGGAAGTGATAGTGAAAATGACAATGATAGTGTTGCAATTGGAATGAGAAATGCGCAAGCATCTGTTAGTGGTAGTGGTGCCAGGCGCGAGGCACCAGCAGTGGACCATGCTGGCACCGACGCTGCTGAGTCAGCTCAGCTACAACAAAGCCAACCCTCACCCACCCACCAACCCCCACAACCACAACCTCTACTTCCACAACCCCCACAACCACAACCTCCACTTCCACAACCCCCCACAACCACCTGTAAATATCCACTACCCACCAGCAGACCACACCTGGGATTGGCAAGAAGTTGACAATTTTATTCCCAGTCCCCATCAGTTTGATGAAAGTCAATGTGGAATACGCCCATCTTGTCCACTTGGGAACAATGCCAGTGAACTGGAATGCTTTGAATTATTCTTTGATAAACCTCTGATGGATATTATTGTCAGGGAAAGCAACAATACTACGAGTACACCATGGCAAACACAATACTTTCACCAACATCACGCCTCAACAGGTGGAAAGAGACAACTGTGGCTGAGATGTATCTTTTCTTTGCCACAATAATGCTTATGCCACATGTTTATAAGCACAGTGTCAAATCATACTGGTCGACAGACCGCCTGATTGCAACACCAGGTTTCAGTGATATAATATCAGTGAATCGATTTGTGCTACTGCTAAGGATGCTACACTTTTCAGACAAAACCACCCTGACAGAAACGACAGGTTATATAAGATTAGAAATGTGTTTCTGTATCTGAAAGAGAAATTCGATATGCATTTTTATCCCTTCAGGAAGCTTGTTATTGACGAGTCACTGATTCTGTTCAAAGGTAGACTGTCATTCAAGCAGTATATACCAAGCAAGAGGAAACGCTTTGGTATAAAGTTGTTTGTGCTTTGTGATTGCTCCAGTGGTATTGTATTGGATATTATTGTGTACACTGGAAGTTATACATTGCAAGATACCAGGAGGTTATTAGGTATCTCTGGTGATATGGTTAGAACAATGATGGAACCATATCTTGGTAAGGGGCATATATTATATACTGATAACTGGTACACAAGCCCCTCCCTCAGTGATTTTTTGCGAGTGAACTTGACAGATGTGTGCGGTAAAGTGCGTGCAAATCGTAAGCATATGCCAAGGTTCAATGCTGGCACTCGTATAGGTCAGGTGCAAGCGTTTGCTGCCAATGACATCATGGCATTTCGGTGGCATGACACACGAGATGTCACACTGTTGTCATCTATTCACCCTAACGAAATGACAGACACTGGCAGGGTGAGTAGAGAGACCGATGAACCCATTCTAAAACCTGCAGCTGTGATGGACTACAACCTCAATATGCGCTTAGTGGACAAATGTGACATGCAAATTGGGTTTGCTGATTGTGTTCGCAAGAGTTACAAGTGGTACATAAAACTCTTTTTTTCACATTCTGGACATTACCATGCTCAATGCTTATAATATTTATAAGTTGAAGACCACAAACAAACCACCATATGGCGAATTTTGTTTGTCTGTCATCAGAGAAATAATATTCAAGTATCAAGGAGCAACACCTGCAATAGAAACACGCCAAACACCAAGTCATCAACACCTACCCTCTCGTCTGAGGCCTGGTGGTGAACACTTCCTAACAAAACTGCCTGCTACTGCTTGCAAGAAAAAGACTCAGAAGAGGTGTTTTGTCTGTGCACATACAAAAAAACGCCCACAACAACGCAAAAACACTCGTTTTATGTGTGTGGAATGTAAAACACCACTGTGCATGGAACCATGTTTCAGAGACTTCCACAGGCTGCAGAACTTCTAGAAACATGTCCAGTGACTCTACGTATGTATATATATATATATATATCATTGAACAATATAAATAACTAATATTTGTTATTGTAAAAATTTGTAAATACATTGTGTAAACAAATTAGTGAAAGAAACTTCATGTGAATATTGTGTAATAAATAGTGAGGGAATATTTGAAAAACAGCACTGATATTGGTCTCACAGGCCATAAAAGTTATTTGCAAAAAAAAAAAAAAAAAACATTCGATCAGAAAATAAGTACAATATGAGAGAGTGATTATGGGAAGCTAGAATCCTAAAGTAAGAATGTACTTTACAATTTATACCAGTGTTGGTTGTCTTAGAGCCAGAGCTCATTAACAGTATTTCCATCTCCTTGGATCAAGAGACTCGGCAGGTACATACATCCTCTATGATGTTGTACAAGACCAAACTCCTAGTCTTCAGATTAAGAAATTACTCAAAGTGTTTGACCATAGAGCTACTAGTATGGCAAACTGGACAATTCCTCCAACACCTTGGATCAAGAACCTCCCGGACAGGCCCCCATTTGTTACAAAATGACTCCTGCCTAGCAACTCCAGAAGCCGGCAGTATAACAAGCGAAGTGCTGTTAGCGAGGTAGTTTGCCAACTCAAGGCAGCTTACTCAACACACTCGAACATATGAGCACAAAAGTGTAAAATGCTACATCCTACCTACTAATATAGCCAAGTTAAATAATATAAAGCAGGATATTGACGATTTATCAATTATCGAAAATATCAGCATTATAAAATTATAAGAAAGGGAAATATACATATAATACAATATCATAAATTGTGCCCTAACCTGGGGCACAGTTATCATCACTACTAACATCATCACTACTACCATCATCACTACTACTATCATCACTACTACTATAATCACTACTACTATCATCACTACTATCATCACTACTATCATCACTACTACCACTACTAATATCATCACTACTATGATCACTACTACTATCATAACTACTACTATCATCACAACAATCATCATCACAACAATCATCATCACAAATATCACCTCCAATACCATCATTACACACCATCAGTATGACCATTGGTACACTTCTATCACTAAACCTAACATTACTACACTTCTATCACCACACCTATCATCACTACAATTATATCACTACAACTAACATCACTACACTTCTATCACCACACCTAACACACTACACTTATTTCACCACACCTACAATCACTACACTTCTATCACCACACCTAACATCACTACACTTCTTTCACCACACCTACAATCACTACACTTCTATCACCACACCTAACATCACTACACTTCTATCACCACACCTAACATCACTACACTTTCATCACCATGCATAACATCACTACACTTCTATCACCACAACTAACATTACTACACTTCTATTACCACACCTAACATCACTACACTTTTATCACCACACCTAACATCACTACACTTCTATCACAGTGACTGTGATATATAAAGTTACTTCGCAGCATCCAGACAGCATAATATATATATTAAACTTTATTGATGTAAGTAAGAAACACAAAAATCAAAATGGCTCAACATTTATCTTCCATTTGTACGTATGATCAGTTATATAAAATTTGCGATCTTGAGAAATGTTAAAGGTTAGGAAGCGGAGTATCCGGAACCGACTATAAGGCTGATTATAATGGCATCTAAGCCTGCCTGAAATTGGGTAAGTCTTTGGGATGTTTCTAAGACATCGAAGTTGAAGCTAAAATATTAGCTGATTTGAAAGGCGCTGGTGGCACACCCTTATTACACTGTATGTGCAGTAACTTCCCTGCTATGATCATATCTTACAGAGGTGGGACATCATTGTAAAAGTTTTTCAAATCGAAACACAACTTGACTCTGCCCACACTTTTAAATATTTTTGTAAAGGTCGCCAGGGATCTGGAGGAGATCCACTCTTGTGGATATATACACAACGATGTGAAAGAAGATAATATTATTGTTAATGAAATCGAAGAGAATGTTTTATAGGTAAACATCATTGACTTGGGACTTGGTAAAAAGGAAGGAGAGCACTTCACGTGGGTTCATACTGCCGAAGAATACAAGGATTATCCATATTACGCTCCTGAAGTGTTTTTCGGTGGTTCATGCACCCCTGAAGGGGATGTATACTCCTTAGGTTATATGATGCAAGACCTATTAAGCATTTTCTTCCAAGAAAAAAAAATGCTTGGCACATCGACCTACAAAGGTAAATAAAATCAATGTTGCACACTTCCAGATCCAGGAGACCAAAACCTTTACAGGTGGTGGAGAGTTTGCAACTCATAATAAATTCTATAACTGGAAACAAAAGTCAAGAATTAACCCCCAACTTGAAGGACAAAAGTCTCCAAATACTTAACCCAGAGGCCCACTCCTCACCTGAGGCCCACTCCTCACCTTAGGCCCACTCCTCACCTGAGGCCCACTCCTCACCTGAGGCCCACTCCACACCTGAGGCCCACTCCACACCTGAGGCCCACTCCACACCTGAGGCCAACTCCACACCTGATTCCAACTTCACACCTGATACCAACTTCACACCAGGGGCCCACTCCACATGTAAGGACGCCAGCGACTACCTCTTCCCAGAGGACGCATACAACATGTTCCTAGAGGACATGTACGACCACACGTTCCCAGAGGACGTCAGCGACCACATGTTCTCAGAGGACTTCTACGACCAAATGTTCCCTGAGGATACTGGCGACCACCTCTTCCCAGAGGACACTGACGACCACCTCTTATCAGAGGACGCTGATGACATGCTCCCAGAAGACACGTATGACCACACGTTCCCAGAGGATGTGGGCAACCACATGATCCAAGAGGACATTGGCGACCACATGCTTCCGGAGGATACCTACGACGAAATGTTCCCAGAGGATACTGACGACCATCTCTTCCCAGAGGACGCAGACGACCACCTATTATCAGAGGATGCTGATGACCACCTCTTTCCAGAGGACACTGCCGACCACCTCTTCCCATAGGTCTAGTACGACAACGTGTTTACAGAACACGCTGGTGGCTACATGTTCCCAGAGAAAGCTGACGGCATGTTTGCAGAGGATGCTGACGACATGTTCCCTGAACACGCTGGGGGCTACGTGTTCTAGGAGGATGCTGACGACCACCTCTTCCCAGAGGACGGGAGCGACCACATGTTCCCAGAGGATTACTACGACCAAATTTTCCCAGAGGACACTGGCGATGACGACATGTTTGCATAGGATGCTGACGACATGTTCCCTGAACACGCTGGGGGCTACGTGTTCTAGGAGGATGCTGACGACCACCTCTTCCCAGAGGACGTGAGCGACTACATGTTCCCAGAGGATTACTACGACCAAATTTTCCCAGAGGACACTGGCGACCACCTCTTCACAGAAGTCGTTAACGACCACCTCCTCCCAGAGGACGCTGACGACCCCCTCTTATCAGAGGATGCTGACAACCACCTCTTATCAGAGGATGCTGATGACCACCTATTTTCAGAGGACACTGACGACCACCTCTTCCCAGAGGAAGCTTACAACCACCTCTTCCCAGATAGCCTTCATATGCTCCCAGAGGACACATACTACCCACAAACACACTCACACACACACACTCACACTCACACGCCCCGATGGCATGGTGGCTAGCGCTCTTGCTTCAAGCACGGAGGGCCCGGGATCAATTCCCGGTGGGGCCGAAACATTTCAAAGTGTTTCCTTACACACACACACATATACAACAGGCCTAGTGTCTAATCGACATGTGCCTAGGACAAAATGGTAATTATTAATTAACACACACATACACACACACATACACACACATACACACACACACACACACACACACATAAACAAACTTTAGGGGTATCATTTGAACATTTCCACACGTCGCCAGAGGATTATTACGCCCAAATGTTCCAAGAGGACACTGGCGACCACTTTTTCACTGAGGAGGCCTACTACAAAATGTTCGCAGGGGATGCTTGCAACCACGTCATCCCAGTGAACGCTAGCGACCTTCTCTTCTAAGAGAATGCTAGCGACCACCTCTTACCAGAGGATGCTGACGACCATCTCTTCGCAGAGAACACCTACGAACAAATGTTCCCAGAGGATACTGGCTAGCGCCTCTTCCCAGAGGACGCCTAAGACCACCTCTTCCCAGAGGACACTGAGAACCACTTCTTGCCATGGGTTGTGTGAGTTACCCAAGGATGTTATAGCTCATCACTACCATCTCTTTTATCTGACTCAGATTTTCTACCATATATTATTTATTTTTTTATTGATTTACTTATGTAATTATATACTTCCTCTTGTTCTTAGTCATACTTCTAATATGAAATTCTTATGCATCTTATGTTTTCTTTTCTCCACTCTCTTCTTTCATTATTTTTGTAAATAAGATATTTACCTGTTGTGCAAATTGTGAGACCCACAGCCTGGGAGAGGCTGATAAAAAGACGCACAGCCTGGAAAAGGCTGATAAAAAGACCCACAGCCTGGGAGAGGCTGATGAAAAGAGTCCAATGAAAAATATTCGGATTTCTTCCTTTAAGGCATTTGATTATTTCACTTTTGCCCACCACCTTTACATTTTTGTTTTATCAATAGTTATTTTTAATTGTGTAAGATGGTACACGAGGTTTTAATTAATTAATTGTTGGTACAAAGATGTCATATACAATACATATTATTATAATAATAGGGGAGTGCTAAACCCGCAGGGATTATTCAGCACCTGTGTGGGGGGATGGTATTTAGGCTTGATTCAGGGAACTGGAGCATAGATCCAATTCCCTAGATCAAGACCCCTCAGCAGCGTCAAGGAACTTCCCTTGAGGGGATACAATACATATTGCTATGTGGTAGTCAAAATTTACACTTTAGAAATACACAGAATTATATAACTTTCTTAGGTCTTGTAATTAGGATGTGAATATTATTCAGGTGTTGGAGATTTTAATGATAGACATATATACCTTTCCCATGTATGTGTGTGTATGTGCCATCTCATGTGTGTGTGTGTGTGAACTTTTTTCAATGCTTACCCATATGCATGTTTGTATGTATTTCAGAGCTTTCATATGTGCATGTATGTACGATTGTCAACTGTTTACCATGTGTGTCTATGTACATCTGTCAACTCTTTGCCACTACAACTGCCACAACAACTACTATCAGTAACAGCAATATTGTCATCACTACCACCATTATATTTACCTTCCTAACTCGTCCACTAACCTCAGGATAGTTGCTCCCCAGCCTTGGTGGTGCGCGGGTGAGCTCAGTTGTCCCCGTGGTGGAGGTTAGGTGAAATTTTATTTTCACCATCATGGCGGATACCTACCGGCGACGTGTCAACACTGTGTGGACTTGATTAAAGGTGCTGTGTATCCTGATAATGCTGAGATCATCTTGCCATTGGTTCTAGGTGACACATTCGGAATATCGACTGAGGCCATTTATGGCATATCTTTGAACGGATCAGCCAGATTTTTCGTCAAGTTCAACTCCACTGGCGTGTATGAGGAAGTGGTGGACAAGTTTCAGGACAAGCCTATTGTCGTCAACTCGGGATTGGAGGTGCGTATGCATGACGTGTCCGCACATTACTCTTGGATTCACGTGAAGAACCTCCCGTTTGAGGCTGCTGAATTTGATGTTCGGCGAGTATTCGGCCAGTATGGGACTATACATGTAGCTAATGTTGGTCGGTGGCAGCAAGGAACTTATGCTGGCATGCTGGCGGGATCATACTCCATCAAAATGACTTTGAGGAGGCCTATCCCGTCATACGTTCAGATGCAAGAGTTTCGTACTCAAGTATACGTTTCGTATGCTGGACAGGTGAGGACGTGCCGGCTCTGCGGTGCCCCGGGACATATGGCGGCTACGTGTGATCAATGCAGGGAGCGGCAACCTGGACGTCGAGATGATGGGACTTATCGTACTGCGACGGACCTGAGAGACATGACCAAGACAAGTGTACAGTTGGATGTGGCCGAGGTCCTTGATACTGAGGATGTCCCTCAGAGTTGGAGTGAGGCGGTTGATGCTGCAGAGGAGGCCGTTTTAACTTTACCCACAACAACGCAGGAAGAGGAGCAGGAGTGTTCCCAGGTTGCCATGGAGGGTGACTTGTTGGAGGTGGTCTCTGAGTTATCAATGCCTTGTTTCGAGGACATCCAGAGCCTCCTTGGGAGCCAGTCGCCGGCGGGTGTTTTGGGCTTGGATGAGGACTCATCTGGTGTTTCGGAGCGTCCGGAGTGCGAGATTGGTCCGGTAGAGGACCTTGTTGACTCTGTGCCTGTGGTGGTGGCTGAGGTGGAGGTGCATAGGGAGGAAGGTAATTAGGAGATGGAATGTGTGGAAGCATCCCGCAAGTGGCCCAGTGGGGATTCTGAGGATGATGAGATAACCCCGGGCCAAAGGTCTTCTAAAATGGCCTGGAGGGATGTTGTCAAGGGGAAGAAGGTTGTGCCCCAGGGAAAGAAAAGTGGGACAGGAGTGAAAGGAGGTAGGGCACAAAGTGGGGTTTCTGTGCCAGCTGTGACAGGGTCTGTGCGCCGAAGTGGCAAACCCCCTTTGACCTATTCAGGTGTCTCAACTTAAATGTTAATGGGCTCTGGGCGGAAGTTCGGAGGAGATGGATTGAGGTGACGCTCAGACGGTTGGATGTGGATGTATGCTTTCTCCAGGAGCATAATTATAGGTGTGTAAGGATTTGTGTTTGAAGGGATATAAGTGTTATACTGGGAGTTCGGGGCATTTCAAGGGTGGGGTGATGGTGGGTATACGTGAGACCAGCCCTTTCAAGTTAAAAGCCTGGGAGGAGGGGGGTGGGGGTAGGATAGTAAGGGTGGACGGGGTTTGGGGAGATATACAGGTGTGTTTCATTGGTGTATATATGCCGGCGACTTCCAATCACCGTGTAAAGGATGATTTTGTACGTGATGATTTGGTTTATGCGTTGAGAGGTTTACCGTTGGTTACGATAATTGCCAGGGATTGGAATTGCATTATTAGTGGGAGGGATGTGGAACCTCGAGGGGTGGGTTGTTTGTTGCAGAGCTTTAGGGAGGTGCTGAGGGCGGTTAGTGTGGAGGATGTGGTTAGGGAGGAGGGTGGCGTGTGGATCACACATATATTAAACAGGGTTATGCGGCTAGGTTGGACCGGGTATATGTATCAGGGGCAGTTCAGGTACGTGAGGTTAAATGTCAGGATTTTGGTTTTTCTGATCATAGGGGTGTGTTGGTAGAGATGGGATGGGCTGGGGCGGTGAAGACATATTCCGGGTATTGGAAATTAAATGTGAGGTTGTTGCAGGGGTTGGATCACAGGGAGGTTTTTGCGGATTGGTGGGGTCGAGTATGGAACGATGGGAAGGGGATTAGTGATATAGTGGAATGGTGGAGTGTGCGGGCTAAAGTGGCAATCCATGAATTTTATAGGCAACTGGGTAGGGAAGATGAAAGGCAAAGGTTGGGAAAGTTGAGGTACCTAGATGGGCAATTGAGGACTTGTTATGAGAGTGGAGGGCAGTATCCCCTAGCTGAAATTGATCATCTGCGGTCACGATTGCGGGAGTTACAGAATGAAAATGTTCATGCTCTGAGGGTACGAGGAGGTTTAGAGGAAGTGTTTAGGGGGGATAAGCCCTCTGCGTTAGTGTTACGTACTTTTCAGAACCGGAGAAGAGATATGACGGACATGTCTCTGAGGTTAACTGAGGAGTGCCGTGGGTATCGGAAGGGGCAAATTCTTCGTACCATGGAAGCCATGAGTTATTATGCGGATGCTTGGTTTGAGTGTAAGATGAGTCAGGGGGAAAGTGATGGGGTATCCCGGGATGTAATTTTAGATTGTATAGTTGAGAGGATAGGGGCTGAAGATAGAGAGCGTATGGAAGGGTCTTCGAGGGATGCTAGTTAGGCTGTTTAATGCTATGAAATTGAAAGGTAGTTTGGGCGGGGATATGTCAATAGGTAATGTAGTTTTAGTGCCGAAAAATCGTGCATGTGGGATGGTTGAGGATTATAGGCCAATCACACTTATGTGTGCAGATTATAAGATATTTGCACGAATTCTTGCTAATAGAATGAAAGGAGTTTTGGAGAGCTTACTGGAGGGAGGTCAGTATGGGGTACCAGGGAGAAGTATGAGGGAGGGTCATCGGTGGATCAAAGGTTTTTTAGAGAGCAGAAAAGCTGGGGGTGTTTTAGGGCTTGATTGGGAACAGGCATATGATAGTGTTGATAGGGATATGTTGCAGGCGGTGCTTTACGGCAGGGGTTTGTGGCGGAGGTCGTGGGTTGGGTCCGCACTTTGTACGAGCATGCACGTTTGAGGGTACAGGTGAATGGGAGGTTGGGGACCGAGGTGCGTTTGGGGCGGGGGCAGCGACAGGGGTGCCACTTGTCAAAGCTCCTGTTTGCATGTTTACAGGACCCTTTTTTCAGGTTAGTGTCAGAAGGGGTGAGGGAAGGGAGTAATCATGGGGTGGTAGAAACGGGTATTATAGGTTATGTAGACGACACCACTATTTTAGTAGGCACAATGGAGGGGTTAGGTAATGTAAATAGGATAATTGAGGTTTTTGGTTTGGCCACTGGTATGCAGGTGAATAGGGTAAAATCGAAATTATTGGAGGTGGGGGAATGGGTAGGGGGCGTTGGGCCAGGGTTTTGGGTGGCCAATAGTGGATAGGTTAAGGATATGTGGTGTGTGGTTTTGTACTCAGGAGAGTGTTGCACGGGAGGTGAATTCCTCGGCAGTGGTTAATGCTGCTCTTGGTAGGATGGGGGGGTGGGGTGGCGGCCTGGAGAGGTCACTCTCTTGCAGAGGGTTGTAGTTGTTAATTCCTTAGTGTACAGTAAGCTGTGGTATGTAGCTGCGGTATACCCCCTTGTGGAGAACGATGTTTTAAGATTGCAAAGTCGGGTATTAAGGTTTATATGGGGTTATGGGAGGCATTGGTTAGGGAGGGATGTGGTAATGACTAAAGTAGCGAAGGGAGGGCTAGGTTTGATACCACTGCAGAGACGTTTGATGGGCATATATGTTAGGCAGGAATAAATAGCACGAGGTGGGATTCGAGGAGTGAGAGTGGGGAGGGTAATGAGTGAGGTTCGCAGATGGTGGAAGGGTGGGAATTTGTTGTTTTGTGAGGCAATTTTAAGGTATCTTTTGGTGGTTCCAAATAAGGTGGGAAGGCGAAAAAAGGAGGTTTTAGGTATGGAGGTTTATCTGTGTTATGATTGGAATGTAATGTGGTTTTGGTTTAGGCGTTTAAAGTTGCCTCCGAAGGTATGTGAGATTGGTTTTCGGTTTTTACATCGTATATTGGCGTCTAGGGCTCAGCATTTCGTGATGGGACTATAGGGCAATGGGTTTTGTCAGCGCTGTGGGTTATGGGATACGGCTTTCCATGTTGTATATTTTTGTGAGGGTCTTGAGGGGGTGAGGGAATGGTTTTTAGGGATCATCCGAGGTGTGGGGGGGGGTTATCGGTGTTAAGATGTTTAAGTCTGGATGTTGTGGGGTGCCCAGAGGATGTGAGGCGTGCGGTGATGTATTTGGTATTGGATTATATTTATGTTTCATGGAGTATGAGGGAGGTTCGGAGTGATGTTAGGATTAGGGCTTTGGCAGCGAGATTTTATAGGACTAAGTGTAGGAATCAGGAGTTGTATGGGAGGGTGTGGGATAGGTTTTTTTCTGAGGGTTATAGGCAATTGTCGATGGGGTTGTTGCTGGGTTAACTCTGAGCTATAGTTTCTTGGGTTTTTACAAGGAAGGGGTTGGTCTCTGGTGTGGAGGGGTTGAAGGGTTAGGTGTGAAAGTTGTTTCGTGGGGTTTATTTATGGGGTTGGGGAAGAGGTGGTTTCTCGGGGTTTTCCCGGTCATCCACTCACCCTTTTCCCCTTGAGGAAAGGGGTAGGGGTTTTTCTTTTTATGGATGAGTATGTGTGTGGTATGTTTTTTGACTCGGATGGGGAAGGAGGGGAGGTTTTGGGTGGTTCTTTTTTTGTCCTTTTTGGGTTTCAGGTTTTTTTCCAAAGGGGGTTTGCCTTACCTGGGGGCCAGGTGTGTGCCCTAAGTGTTTATATTTTGTTTTTTTTCCTTATGGTTCTCTTTTCAAAGAGGTTAAAGTTTTTTTTTTTATTCTATTATTCCCTTTTCATGGCTTGTTATCAGGCAATATTCTTCGTATTTTAATATGAGAAGATGTAATGCAGTTCTTTCTTTCTATGTATGTATAGACACTGGATGGGACTGATCCGATGACTTTATCACTGTGAGGTGTTGGTACCAGGCCACGGGTTTCCTTTTACTGTTTATATGACTTGCACACAACGTGTTTGTGCCTAGCATCATTATTATTGTTGGGTCACATTATCACAGGTTTTAGTTGTAGGTTTAGGGTTTTCATCGTCTGTTTTTAAAACCCTTTTGGGGTTTCTATGTTTTGTTTCAGTTAGGTATATTTTGTGTTTTTTTTTTTTTTTTGTGTATACATGTTGGATAGGATCTTGTTGTACTATGTGTAAATTGCTTTGCAGATCTTATAGGATCCATAATCACTGTTTTGTTTTGTTACTTTCATTTGGAATGCTTAGGATCGTTTATTTGTGAGACGGACTTTTGTAAAAAAAAAAAAAATAAAATAAAAAAAAAAATACATTTTTGGGTTACTTACATGTTTGTGTGGTTTAAGTTTGTTTTGGCATTGTGGGGAGGTTAGGAGTTATGTAACGCTATTTTTTTGAATTGTATGTTGCATTTATGTCTCAGTCTAATGTGGTATTGACAAAGCTTTGTATGCATCATTAAGATTGGCATAAAGGTTACCGTTTTTTACGGAGCTTTTAAGGTTTTGTTTGTAAGTTTAATGTTTTATTTTTGAAGTTTCGTTGTTATAGGGTAGTTAGGTTTTTTTGGTGTTATTATGGCACATTCTTGTGTGGGGTTTTAGTGCTTACTGTTGTTTTGATATATCTTTATGACCTTACTTGTAGTAAGGTGACTACTTGGTGTTATTCGCAGCCCAGCCTTTGTGGTGTGCGGGTGCGACTGCTCTGGCACCTGGTGGTACCACCGCATATTACTGATTTTCACAAAGATGGCAGACAGGAGTAAGCGCCGAGTCAATACAGTCTGTGTTGAGGTATTGCAGGGGGCCATTTATCCCAGCAATGCGGATGTACTGTTACCAGCGATAATACGTGACACCTATGGAATATCTCATAGTGAATTGTGTGGATTGGCATTGAATGGTTCTGCCAGAATCTTTGTGAAATTCCTGGAGAGCAGTGTTTACGACCGGGTGGTGGAGAGATACCAAGAGCAGAGGATTGAGATCAACTCCGGTCTAGTGGTACGACTTCGGGATGTTTCCAGCTACTATACTTGGATAAGACTACGGAATGTGTCTTTTGAGGCGAGTGAAGCTGATGTCAGGGAGGCATTTAGCCGGTACAGGGTTGTTCATGCTGCCTCGGTTGGACGGTGGGCTCAAGGTATTTATGCTGGGCTGTTGGAGGGTTCATATTCCCTGAAAATGACCTTAAGGAGCCAGATTCCATCCTATGTCACCATGGATGGATTTCGACACAAGTCTACGTTACGTACGCTGGGCAACAGAGGACTTGTAGGATATGTGGTTCGGCGGCGCATATGGCAGCAACTTGTGACAAGAGGATGGAGCAGCAGCGACCCAGTCGTGTTGATGTGTTGCAGAAGGAGAATGTTGTGGTTGGGGAGGAACTACCGGTAGCAACGGAAGAGATGGATATGGCGGCTACCGGCAAACGGAGTGAAATATTGGACAATGAGGATGGGCGTGTCCTCACTTTACCTCAGACGAATCAGGACGTGGCAACTGGGAGTCTTGAGGAGGCTTCAGGTCAGGAGGAAGCAGGTTTGGTGTTACCTGATCCATTGATTCAAGAATTTCAGGAATTCTTAATTCTTTGCAGGGACTTTGCCAGGGAGTTACAGGGTTGTTCTACAGTTGGTTTGGAGTCTGGGGATAGCATTGTACCAGAGAATGTTGGCAAGAGTGATGGAAAGCTAATGGCATTGGTTCAAGAGGTGCGAATGGAGGTGCACAGAGGAGATGTGGAGGAGGGTGAGGAGGAAATGGAGGCCTCGGGCGAGTCCCGGAAGAGGTCGTGTGAAACTCGGATGAGGATTTCCCAGCCAGGTCAACGAGTCAGCAAAAAAACATGGGTTGATGTAGCGAAGGGAGGTAGGATAGGTGTACAGGGAAAGGTTTTGGACAAGGAGCGATTGGGTAAGGGAGGGAAGTTTGGGTCTTCGAAGGTGGTATCACCGAAGATACAAAAGCATAGAGGAAAGCCCCCTTCACTTTTTTCAGGTGTTTAACAATGAATGTTAATGGCCTCCGAGCGGAGGTCAAACGAAAGTGGGTAGCGGTGACGTTGAGAAGGTTGAATGTATATGTATGTATATTACAGGAACATAATTTTAGGTATGGCAGGGACTTGTGTTTGGATGGGTACAAGGTGTATGCGGGTAGCGCTGATAGTTTTAAGGGAGGTGTTGCGGTAGGAATCAGAGAGACCAGCCCTTTTAGTTTGTTAACTTGGGAGGAAGGAGGGGGGAGGAAGAGTGGTGCGTGTGGAGGGGTACGGGAGATGTGCATGTGGTGTTCGTAGGGGTTTACATGCCGGCAATGAATAATAGAAGGATTAAGGAGGAATTTGTGTGGGATGAGTTGGTCTATTTTTTGAGAGGGTTACCTGTTATTGCGATAGTAGGTGGAGATTGGAACAGTATTATCCGGAAAAAGGATGTGGAACCGAGGGGGGCGGGATGTGAGTTGGGGGTTTTAAGAGAAGTCTTTAGGGCAGTTGGCGTGGTTGACGAGATGGTGGAGGGGTGGCAACGTAGAGTATACTTTCATAAGGAGAGGGTATGCAGCTCGGCTGGATCGAATATATGTGGCTGGGGCAATAACAGTAGGGAATGTGGATTATATCGATGTTGGTTTTTCTGATCACCGTGGGGTGCTGGCACAGTTGCAATGGGAGGGGGTTGTCAAAACGTATCCGGGTTATTGGAAACTTAATGTCAGGTGGTTGGAGGGGGTGGACCGTAGGGTGAGGTTTGCGGAGTGGTGGGGGAGGGTCAAAGAGGACGAGACGTGGGGACGTGGTGGAATGTACACGCGAAGGTAGCAATACGAGCGTATTACAAGCGGGAGGGTTAAGAGGAGACCCAGTTGAGTTTTGGATTGCAAAGGTATTTGGAGGGACAGTTGAGAAATTGTTATGGGGGGGTGGGATATCACAAGGAAGAAATACGGGGATTACATGAGCATCTTAAGGAAATACAAAAGGAAAGGTTCCATGCGCTTAGAGTGCAGAGTGGTATGGATGATGTTCTTTGGGGTGATAAGCCGTCAATGACTGTGTTACGTGGTTTTCAGAAAAGGAGGAAGGGTATGACAGTGATGACATTACGGGTGGGTAAGGCTTTAGGTGGATATAGGGAGGGGCAGGTTTTGAGGACAACGGAGGGCATAGGTGGGTATGTGGAACATTGGTTCAGGGAGCTCTTGACTAATAGGTATGGTTGGGTTGTGGTAGATAGGCTGAAAATATGTGGGGTTCTGTATTGCAATGACGTACAGATGGCTAGAGAAATTAATTCGGTTTCAGTGGTTGAGGCAGCCATACGGAGGTTGGGAGGCTGGAGGCCTGGTGATGTAACATTATTTCAGAGGGTCATAGCCATTAATAATTTGATTTATAGTAAATTATGGTATGTTGCAGTGGTGTACCCCATTAGGGATGTGGATGTGGAGAAATTGCAACAGAGGGTTTTACGGTATGTATGGGCGTATGGAAGGCATTGGTTGAATAAGAAGGTTGTAATGACGCCGGTGGGTAGGGGAGGGTTGGGACTCATTCCTTTGCGAGGGAGAGTGCAAGGCATTTATGTTAAGCAACGTTTTCTATGGGAGGGGGGACCTAGAGGAAAGAGGGTGGGGCAGGTAATGAAGGAGATCAGGAGATGGTGGGGTGGGAAGGACCTTTTGAGTGTGAGGGATGTTGCGAATGTTATTGGTAGTTCAGGAGCCGGGGAGACTGAAGGTTGGGGTCTTGGGGAGGGGGGGTGTTAAAGAAGAGTTGGTGCAGGGGGAGGCAGTATACCCTATGTACAATTGGGGGGCGATTTGGGTTTGGTTACATCGTATGAGGCTGCCTGTGAAGGTTCGCGAGACGGTTTATAGGTTTTTACAGGGGATTTTAGCTTCACGGGCGCAGTTAGTCATCATGGGTATAATAAGGGAGGGGGGATGTCCGAGATGTGGGCTTTTGGATACCGCATATCACGTCATTTACTTTTGTGAGGTTTTAGGTAGGGTGCGTGCATGGGTAGGTGGTGTGTTACGGTGGGTAGGGGGTGGGTTGTCCTTTTTGAGGGTTTTAAGTATGGACGTGGAGGGAGTAGGTGTAGACGTGAGGAGAGCCATACTGTATATTGTTGCAGATTACATACATGTGTCTTGGAGTATGAGGGATGTAGTAGGGGAGGTGAGGGTTAGGGTGCTGGCGGCGCGTTTTTATCGAACAAAGTGTCGGAACGAAGTTGTATATGGTAGGGATTGGGGAAGGGCTTTTCCTGAGGCCTATAGGCACATGACTGTCGGGATACTTTTAGGGTTAGATAGGGTGAACGACTAAGGGGGCTGGTCGAGGGGGGAAACGGTTGTGGAAGGGGGGGGTGTTTCTTTGTATGGGTGGTGTGCATGATGTGTGGATGGGTTGGGTGATGGGTGGATGAGGAGAGTTTGGTACTAGTGCGGGACTGTTTACCATGGGGTTTAGGGGAAAGCATTATGTCCTGGATTGCAGAACACAGACTAAGACTTGAGTGTAAGGTGTATTTGTGCGACTGACGTCTTAAAAGGGGTGGTGGGGGTGTAGGGGTAGTGTGAAGGGGACTTTCACTGTGGTTTGTGAAAAAGTGGCTGGGATGGCAGTTAATGGACAGACCAGTAGGCAGTATAATACGTGAGCACAGGATTATTGAAGGGATGAGGGAGGTTTCACCTTTTTTTGCCAGAATAACGTGCTTTTATTTTTTAATAGTTTAAGTTGATTCATTAATGGCCTTGAATCATATGTATATTGTTAGCTTGATATGTAATTGTAAAAATTATTGAATAAGTTTTTGTTTTGTATAACTATTTAATGTATGCTTAACACAAAGATGGACTTAAGGGATAAGGAGGGTATGTATGGTATATGCTGGGTTTTGTATGGTAGAGGATGGGTGTGTGTAGGTTAGGTTTTGGGGTTATTTTTTTGTACAATAGGAGTGAGAACATAAGTTTAAGTTTACAGTGGTTGAATTTGTTCTCATTGATATTTTGTGTTTATAGTAGGATTAAATGTGTATATTGTGCAAAGAGTAGCAAGTATTTTTTTTTTTATTTAAAACAGTACATACAATACATGTCATAACAAAATCGCATATTGAAACATATACATAAGCTCCTCACCCTACCAGAAAACGAAACACAAATATAATCAATCTCCTTCATATTAACCTATTTACTAGGTTGTCTTATCTTTACTGGAAAATATCAGAATACAACTACAAACTGCAGCAAAACTATACATAAAACAAAAACTGCCTTTACCTAACCACACCTCAATACTTATCTCCCTGCTCACACATGTTACAAAAATTAAACACCACAACTGCCTTAATAAAAATTAAAAATCATATTACATTCCATAAACACACATGAACAATACTGTCTCTGCAAAAGTCTTACCCAAACAGTCCGAAGACCTGGTATCACTGTAATACACCAAATAACATGAAACCATTACAGCTCTACCATGTACACTTGTAAACCCCTTCCATAAGTCATAATTCAAGTCACAAACAACATCTTATTAAACTTGAGATTGTGTACTATCCTAACTCCCCCTTTTTTTTTTTATTAAAAACATACCCTCAATACAATTGTAAAACCTCATGTATATTATATACAAAACAAATTTTTTCTTTGACCTAACAACATCTCGAACAAAATCCCAACACCCTACACACACATTACTAATATTAATCAAAATTAACTGTCATTACAATTTAAGACACCACTATATTACATTCAACGATCACTTAAGATCAAAAACCTAACTCTTCAAAAGTCTGGAGCCTTACCTAACCTACTGCTGTATACCACAACAGTGCTCCTAGAACCTGGTGCACATCAAATAAAACCTCCCCATACCCATACATTTCAAGGTTTACCACCACCATGTCATGCTTGAACCATATGACATTCCCTGTGTATGACACAGACAAAACACAAAAATTACCCCGGTGGTAGCTGAAAAAGTTAACACAAAGGAAAATAATATTTTCTCCACCCACACACACGCACCCAACATACATCCAAACACCTGCCATACGTGACACAATGTCCGTACACCAACACACGGAACTCACTCACACAGGCGGCATCTCTAATAGAGATCTTCCAATATATATATATATATATATATATATATATATATATATATATATATATATATATATATATATATATATATATATATATATATATATATATATATATAATATATATATATTTTTTTCCTTTAATTTAGTCAACAAAGGTTTGCTTTGACTCACAAACCCTAAGAGATTATGATGACACCGACAGTTAGAAACAGGCAAGCTTCCCTTATGCTCCCAACACCCCCTTCCCCAACAACCCATTTTCGCCAACCTCACTAACTACTGATTACCAAAAACATTTTTTTTTTTTTTTTTTTTAATTATTATTGAAAGCAGAGCACCCGAAACCTGAAGCATCAACAACAAACCATCCTCATTTCCCCTTACACCCTTGCTACCCTAATAAAACCATACCTCACACACACTCTCATGTTAGTCCCTCACCCCCCTCCCCAACAATAACGCAACAGTGAGGTTCCTATAACCCAAAAAAAACGCCTTACACCACTTTCCTGCATACACCTCTTGATTACGACATCTTGTCCTATAGGAACCTTCCGCCATAGCCCTTATATGGACAGCGCCCTGCTCCTCTCTCATGCACCACGAGATGTAAATGTACTCCACCACTAAATATGCCACCGCCCTTCTTACATCCTCAGGACACACCTCAACATCCAAACTTAACGCCCTAAGGGTTGACAAACCCCCCGCCCCTACCCTTTTCAAAACCCAACTAAACCATTCCCTCACCCCCCCCAACTCCTCACAAAATTAAATAACGTGATATGCAGTTTCAAGCCCACCGCATTTCAGGCACAACCCCTCCCTTATTATGCCCATTCTCCACAATTGTGCCCTTGATGCCAAAATGCCTAATAAAAACCTATACCCTGTTTCCCGTACCCTAGGTGGTATACGCAGCCTCTTCATCCAATACCACACCAATTTCCAATAATACATTGGATAAATCCCTGATCCCTGCACTATCTCTTTCTCCCCTCCTACCTTATCCAACTTACTCACCTTCACCCTACCTGGCACCCTGACAACTGAAAGGTATCTCAAAATATTCTCACAATGCAATAAATCTCTACCCTTCCACCACCTACGTACCTCACTCATAACCCTCCCACTCGCCTGCCCCCTCCCCCTACTAAAAATTCCTGTTTTATGTATATACTTTGAAGCCTTCTCCCCAAAGGTATCAACCCCATACCCCCTACGGCCACCCCCGCTGTCACTACTTCTCGCGCCAACCAGTGCCTCCCATAGCTCCAAATGTATCTATAAACCCTTACCGTCAACCTTCTTATGTCACACTCCCGTAGAGGATAAACAGTCGCCACAAACCACAGTTTACTATAAATTAGAGCATTCACTACCACTGCTCTTTGTAACAACGTTACCTCTCCAGGACTGAAACCACTTAACCTACCTAGCGCTTTGTTCACCACTAACTCCGAATTTAAGTCCCTTGCCAACTGACTATTATGACTAAAAATGACTCCACATATTTTTAAGCTATCAACACACATCCACCCACCCCTACTCCCCAACGGCCCACCCACCCACAAACCTACCTCCAACAAGCTAGATTTTGCTCTATTGATGCCCATCCCAGTAGCCCCTCCAAACACCTCTATAATCTTATTAACATTTCCTAAACCCTCACTACTCCCCACCATAATTGTAGTGTCATCAACATAACCTACTATGCCCATTTCACAACCCCACTTTTCATCCCCATCCCATACCCCCTCACGAACCAACCTATAAAAGGGGTCTTGCAGACACCTAAAAAGGATCTGAGATAGGGGACAACCCTGCCTCAGAC
Source organism: Cherax destructor (assembly GCA_009830355.1). Lineage (NCBI taxonomy): Eukaryota > Metazoa > Arthropoda > Malacostraca > Decapoda > Parastacidae > Cherax > Cherax destructor. Next base: position 48,453 of record WNWK01009490.1, read on the forward strand.
CCCTCTCAAACCTCACCTGAAGCCCTAACCTGCCATTAACCTGGACCCTAGCCAAGGCACCATCATACAAAGTTCTTACCCACCTAACAATTTCCCCGCCAAACCCCTGCCTCCCTAAGATCTCATATAACATCTCCCTGTCTACACTATCGTACGCTGTTTCCCAATCTAACCCCAGAACCCCTTCCCCTTCCTTCTGTTCCACGAAAGTCTTAATTCTTCTATGCCCCATCCTAATACTACGTCCTGGTATACCAAACTGACCGTCCTCTAAAACCTTCTCCAACACCCTTTTCATCCTATTCGCTAATATCTTGGCAAAATCTTGTAATCAGAACATAACAAAGTTATTGCCCTATACCCTCTCAAAACATCACTGTCCTTGCCTTTTGGTACTAACACCACCACCCCAGTCCTCTGCACATCATCCATCGTACCCCTATCCTTCATTTGATTCAGCACCTTTACTAAAACATCCTTCAAAACATCCCAATGACATACGTAGAAATCCCCAGGTAACCCATCCACCCCAGGTGCCTTCCTCATGCGTAACCCTTGCACTGCTTGCCATACCTCTTCAATCGTTATTCTTCCACCTAACCCCTTCCTATCCTCCTCCCCTAACCTCTCCTGAATGCTCTCTAACACAATTTCCCTACAAACCTCATCCCTCACTCTACCCATGAACTTATTCTGAAACCAATACCTCGCATAAGCACACATCCCATCCGTAGTTCTTAACACCTGACCTGTATGATAACCCCCAATCTCCTCCTCTACCTTCAACGCCGTTATTGTCATGCCTGTTCTACGTGTCCTAAATCTCCTCAAAACAGTACCCAATGGCCTATCACCCCATAACACCTCTTCTAATTGACTACGAACCCTTATCGCCCTAAAAACTTCATTCTGAATATCCTTTAGTCTACACTTAAGATACGCTATTTCCTGTTGATGACACCCTCCTCCTCCACCACAATAACAATCCCATTACCTCCCTTCCAAATATCTCTGTAACCCATACCTATACCTAGCCTCCTCAACCCCTTCACGCCTATAATAACCTCTCACTGCCTCCTTTGCCATCAAATTCCACCACTTCCCAATGTCACAAATGCCCCTACCCCCACCCCAGAACCCTCCCACCAAGCCTCGAAACCCTCACGATCCCCTCTCTTTTCAGCAAACTAACATTCAACCTCCACAAGTCTGAATAATATTTAACAGCACCCACCCACCCCAACACAGCCACCACACCCCTATGATCTGAAAACCCAACATCTAGATTACGCACCTCTTCCACATTTATACTTGAAGACACGTACACCCTATCCAACCGTGCTGCATATCCTTTCCGTATAAACGTATGTTCTACCATAACCTGTCTACCATCTACTACATCCCTAACCCCAACTGCCCCTAACAAGTCCCTCAACACTGCTAGCACACAACCTGCTCCTCTCGGTTCTACGTCATTCCTCCTAATAACACAATTCCAGTCTCCCGTGATCACCGTTACCGCAGGAAGACCCCTTAATGCATAAACTAAATAATCCCTCACGAAATCCCCCTTGATAATAGGCACATTAACCGCTGGCATATACACACCCAGAAAACAAACCGAGATGTCACCCCAAACCCCATCTACCCTTACAATCCGCCCCCCTCCTACCTCCTCCCACGACCTCAAATGAAAAGGGCAGGATTCCCTAATACCTACCAAAGCCCCTCCCTTGAAAAGTTCCGAACTTCCTGTATATAAATTAAATCCCTTTAACTTCAATTCCCTACCACACCTATAATTGTGTTCTTGGAGGAAACAAACATCAATACCCTCTCTCCACAAAATACTCTCAACCCACATCCTCTTGACCTCCGCTGGGAGGCCATTAACATTCATACTTAAACACTTAAATTCTTTAAAGGTGGTTTCCCCCGATGCTTCGTTACTCGTGCTCCACCTGCATTGACGAAGAACCCACCCCCTGGGCCCTCCTCCCACCTTGTCTACACGCTTCGCCTTTACTCCCCCCCTCTCATTCCTATCCCTTTCTGCTAACACTTTCTTCCCTGTTTTCTGAGCCGGCGTCAACACATCATCTTCCACCGAACCACTAGATCTCTTACGAGATTCTCCTGCCACCTCCATGATCTCTTCAGACACTGCACTGTCTACATTGTCCTCCTTATGAACTTCCGCCTCTACCACACACACGCTCACCTCATTACCACTCTCACCACAACCACTCTTACTCATGTCATCACTCAGCTCTTCGCCCAGACTTGCCATTACTTCCGGGTTATTCTGCAGCTCATACTCCTCGCCCACGGAAGGTGGACTATCAATCAACTTCCTTAGATCCTCCAACATAGGATCTGTCAATTCCACCAAATCATTGCCATCCTCCTGTCCGATGGCGACTGTAGAATCCTGCACCTCCTCTTGACATGTCTCAGGAGGTAATGTCACCACCAACTCCTCCGCTTGCTCCATCTCATCGCTCCATCGACGTGCTCTGCCATCCTTACGCCCTGGAGAAGACACATTCCTCTCCATGTCACTGAAAAGGCTATCCATACCAATCCCCCTCACCTCCTCTCCACGTCGTTGCTGGGGTAACTGTCCTTGTCTCTCACAAGCCACCGCCAAATGCCCCGCCTGTCCACATAGCCGGCATGTCCTCACTTGCCCTGCATATGTCACATATACTTGTGTACGAAAGAGGGGCATCAATACATATGATGGTATAGGCATCCTGAATGACATCTTCAGACTGTATGATCCTTCTGGCAATCCTGCGTAGGCACCCTGTTCCCACCTACCGACAGTTGCCGCATGAATCACCCCATAGGCCTTGAAAACATCTCTCACATCTTCTTCATAAGCCTCAAATGGACAATTACGAATCCGTATCCACTTGTATGTCGCAGATACGTCCCTCAGCCGCACCTCCAATCCTTCCCTCACAACCATCCTCTTGTCTTGATAATCGTCAACAGCTCTTCCGTAGACACCACTCGACGAGAATTTCACAAACACTCTTGTTGCTCCATTCAGTGATATCCCATAAATATCTGAAGTGGCGAATCCATATTTATCACGTAGAATGGCAGGTAAGAGATCATCTGCATTTGAAGGGTAAATGGCCCCAGCGAGCACCTCAATACACACTGTATTTACTCTCCTTCTGTATGACTCGGCCATTGCTGAGAAAATGAAGTTGTCAAAGCTGGCCACCAGAGGCGCCTGACAGCACACCCTCACACCACAGTGGTCGGGCAGCAACTGCAAGTATTTTTTTTTTTTTTTTTTTTTTATTTAAACCATTACAGATACATAAACAATTATCAATACATATATCACAATCTTACAGGCATATATTACAATACCATTATCAATACCTTAATCCCAGTCCGCCTCATGACACTATACAATATTTCCTTACACAACCTGCACGCCATACTGCTAATTACATAGGTGATACCCATCTTTGACTTAATGAAGCCAGAATATCACAAAAACACAAAATTATATCCTACTTTCCAAATCCCCAAAAACCCCTAACCAATCCCAAATCATCATTACATTATCCTAAAATACCATAAATGTCTGTGGCATTAATTACCACACAAACTAATATTGAAACAGAATACATCTTGTTCTGATAATCCCCCCCCATACACCCCTCCAGTATTTCCCCTACAGTACACAATACATAATATCCCTACATACACAACATCATGATTACTAAACACGATACAAATAAGTGTTTTTGGCAAGCCATACATGCTTCATCAGTGCTTATAAAACCAGGCCCCACAAAGACCTGAAAACATAACCCTAACCATATATATAACATTATATATGAAAGTCAAATAAAAAAAAACTACAGATACTTCCAGCTTGGCCTGTAACCTTCGTACAACATATTTTGATCATTCAAGCAAATCGTCCATAGGTACAACACATAAACCCCATGTATTGTGCATCTCAGGTGACATACCCGATCGTCATAGGCCTCATGAGCCCCATATCTGCTCGCCACCATCATTCTAAATGAACTAATAAAATAAAGTAAAAATATATATTTTTTGTTGTTTGGACTGATCAATCCTCCTCCTATTAAGCTCAGATCCATCCCCAGGCTACCACCCAGCCAGAAGGGAAAACCACACACTTTACCTTCCCACCTGACCATACTCAATCTAACACCCATCCCCCTGATCATATAACATAGGAAATCTTCACCTAAAACACCCCCACCCCCTAAGCCTAAACCCCTCCCACATCACAGTCTAAGATCTACCCCCCTCCCCCCTCCTACCCTTACAACTCCCTTAAACTCCCTATTGACATGTCCCTATATTCCTTCACAAAGACCTCTCCCAATCCCTACCATACACCTCCCTATTCCTACACTTGGTCCTATACATACCTGCTCCCAAAGCGCTGACCCGACGGTACCCACGCAAATCCCTAACTGCCCATGAAATGAAAATGAAATCTAAAATCATGTACGAAATCCCCTGCGTATAACTGACTCCACACCACCCAAATCTAAACACAAAGCCCTTAAGGGAGACATTCTCCTCCTCCTACTAACATCAATACCTTCCCAACCAATCCCTCACTGAACACAAACCCTCGCAAAAGTACACTACATGATATGCTGTTTCCAAGCCACCACATGTGGCACATATCCCATCCCCAACCAACTCCATCACATGTAACTGTTCCCTGGATGCCAAAATGCCCTGATAAAAGCGATAACTCGTATCCCTTACCTTTGGGTGTACCCTTAATTTCCCAAACCACTTCCAAATGAAATCCCACTATACAGAGGCCAAGCCTCATAACCCTCACCTCCCCACCACCCATACCAATCCGATCTAACCTTCGCACCTTACACCTATGTTGATCTGTCATTATTAACATCGCTCTCAGCATCGCCTCACAATGCAAAACATCCCCTCCAACCCACCACCTTCGTACCTCTCTCATAACTAAACCCACCCGCTTCCCTGGTTCCCCTCCCCTTGTCAGGTATTCATTCCGTACAAACACACTTTTTAACCTATTCCGTAAAGGCACCAATCCTACCCCACCCCTACGGACCCCTAATTCTACTATCTCTCTACACAGCCAATGTCTTCCCTGTCCCCACACAAAATCCAACACCCTTTTCAACAAACGCTTCACATCTACCTCTACTAATGGATACACCACAGCCCTGAACCATAACTTAGGATATACCAAGGTATTCACAACCACTGCCCTCTGTAATAAAGTGGCCTCCCCCACTCCCCAACCATTCATTCTAGCTAACGCCCTATCCACCACAATCTGCGAGTTTACCCTACGTGCCTCCACCGCATCTGCACAAAAAGTAATGCCACAAATAGTTATGTTATTCACACAAGTCCAACCCTCTCTTACTCCCAACGTCCCCCCCACCCATTCCCCTACCTCCAACAATTTCGATTTTCCCTATTCACCTTCATCCCTGTTGCTTCCCAAAATATTCCACTAACTTATTCACTCCTTCCAACTGCCCCTCCTCTGTAACCAAAATCGTTGTATCATCTACATACCCCAGAATGCAATCTACCTCCCCCACCCTTTCTACTCTATCCCTTAACTGTTCCTCTACCAATCTATAGAAAGGATCCTGTAGCAAAGCAAACAGAATCTGAGAGAGTGGACAACCTTGCCGTAATCCTCTATGCATACCAACCCCATTACTCAACCTCCCATTTATTTGAACTTTCATCAAAGCCCCATCATACAAAGTCCTAACCCAGTCCACCACTGCCGACCCAAACCCCTGCCTTAACATGATTTCCCTTAACATAACCCTATCTACCCTATCATATGCACTTTGCCAATCTATTCCCAAGACCCCTCCCTTTTGCGACTCCTCTATAAATTGCCTAATCTGCCTATGCCACGTTCTAATACTCCTCCCCGTCATCCCCAGTTGACCCCTATGCAAACAACTCTTTAGCCCCGACTTTATCCTATTTGCCAATACCTTCGCTTAGATTTTATAATCTGTTGTCATTAAAGCTATGCTGCGATAATCCTGTAGGCCCACCTTTGCCCCTGACTTCTCCACCAACACTATAACCCCTGTTCGCATCGACTCCCCCATTTGTTCACCTCTTCTTAATTCATTCATGAGCCTAACTAAAACGTCCTTCAAAACCTGCCAATGCGACACATAAAAATCTCCTGGTAACCCATCGATTCCTGGAGATTTCCCCAAATTTAAACATTTCACCGCCTCCCATACCTCCTCTTCCGTAATCCTCGCCTCAAACATGTTTCTCTCCTCAACCCCAATAAAACTATGAATTCCCCTCAATATCCCCTGTTTCACCTCCAATGAACCCTCCTGAGCCGCGAATTTTTCTCTGAACCAAACTTCCGCATACCCCACCATACCTTCCGTCGTCCGTAGTATACTACCCACCTGATACCCTCCCCCCTCCTTATCCACCTTCAACGACTCTATCAACATCCGTTTCCTCCTCGACTGAAAATTCCTCAGGACCACCCGCGACACCTTATTCCCCCACAATACCTCCTCCATTCCACTCCTCACCCTTAATGCCTGAAACCATTCTAACTGTATTTCCTTCAACTTATCTCGTAATTCCTGAACTTCACCTTCATGCCTACCATCCCAAGCCCCTCCTAAATACCCTTCTAACAACCCCTCCAGGTACCTCTGATAACCAAACCTCATCCTCACGTCCTCCCTCCCTACCCTCCCATAAACTTTTTTTATTTCTTCCTTACCTACCTCATTCCACCATTTCACCACACTTCCTTGCATCCTCCTCCTCCTCCCACAAGACCCCCACCACCCTGAAAACTCCTCCCCTCTCTACCCAGCAAAGCTATATTCAGCTTCCAAAACCCTTTAAAACACGAACTACCCTCCCATACCCTTCAAACAATACACCTCGGTGGTCCGAAAACCCAAAATCCACATACTGCACTCTCTTAATTTCCACTACCCGAGACGTGTAGATCCTATCCAACCTCGACGCATAATTATGCCGAAAATACGTGAATTCGGCCATACCCCTCCCTCCACCTACCACATCTACCAGACCCGCTGCCCCCAAAACATTCCTAAGGGATTCTAAAACACTCCCCTCACCTCTCGGCTCCACGTCCCTAATCCTTATCACGCTATTCTAATCCCCCCCTACTATCACCACATTTGCTAAACCCCTCAAACTATACGTCAAATCAGTATTAACAAAATCATTCTTAACCCACCTATTCGTTACCGCAGGCATGTATACCCCTACTAAACTAACCTGCAACCCTCCCCACACCCCATCTACCCTCACTACTCTAAAACCTACCACTTCCCATGAGGACAAGTGAAAAGGGCTACCCTCCCTGATTCCCACCAGAACCCCACCTTTTAGAGCCCCTGCATCACTAGCATACACCTTATAACCCTTGAGGACCATCTCCCTACCCCTTCTATAATTATGTTCCTGGATAAATATCACATCTACATTCCATCTCAACAATGACACTGCTACCCAATCTCGTTTGGCCTCATTCCTGAGGCCATTAACATTGAACGTTAAACACCTGAATAATACGCGGGTGGTTTTCCCTTCTGCTTCGCTGATCTTATTTCACTCTTGACATATGGCCTCCTGTCTCTTAACTTTCCCTCATTCTTCATCATTTTTCCAAAACCATCATCCTTCCCTTTATGCCCTTTTCCATGAGCCACCTCTGACCACATCTTGCCAATCCTCTGCCCTGCTGTCAAAACCTCATCATCTGAATCCTTCCCTGCCCGCTTCCTAGCCCCCACTTTATCACCTTATACCTCCATCTCCTCCTCCTCCTCCTCCCTATGCACCTCCACCTCCACCACCGAGATCTCTCTACTGAGTCCCATGCCTTGCACCTCAAGCACTGGCGGCTGACACTCCACCGCCTCACCTGCTATGGAGTCTCCTTCTTGCTCCCCGAGAGTCTCACCCTGTCGGTCCGACAGGAGTGATGTATCACCTTCCAAAAATGCATTTAAATCCTCCAACAGGCCCGACTCCACCTGACACACCTTCTCCTCCGTACACACTGTAATCTCCTGTGCTCCTTCCATATCCACCTGCAGACGCTGCTCCCGAACCTCGCATGCCTCCTCCTCTCGATCAACCTCTTCACTTAAAGCACGTCGCACCACGCCCTCCTGCACTCCTATAACCACATCGCCCTCATCACCAACATTCTGCATCCCCTCCTTCTCCTCCGCACGACGCTGCATACTCTGCTTCTTTCTGTCCCCTGATCTGCTGCTCACACAGTCCACAGCAACATGTCCCGGTCCACCACACAACCGACACGTCCGGACCTGACCCACGTATGTTACGTATACCTGTGACCGGAAATCTTGCATTAGGATATATGAGGGAATCGGTGAACGCAATGACATCTTTATAGAATATGTTCCTTCGAGTGTGCCGGTATATAACCCAGACGACCATCTGCCAATCATAACTGTGTGCACCACACCATACTTCTGCAACTCTTGCCTGATGTCGCATTCTCCTGCCTCAAAAGGAACATTTCTAAGCTTTATCCACTTAAATAATGCAGAGACATCCCGGACACATACCTCCAATCCTTGCCTCACCTGTAGTCGCTGATCTTGAAACTTATCAACCACTCTCTGGTACGCCGATGAACATGCAAATTTGATGAACAGTCGTTTTGCCCCATTTATGGCTATCCCGTAGACTTCAGAGTGCTCCACTCCCAATGTATCTCGTATTATAGCTGGTAAGACGATATCTGCATTGGCTGAATAGACTGCTCCCTGAAGAATCTCAACCCCAATCGTATTAACACGACGTCTGTACCCATCCGCCATGGTCAAACGACTGAGCAGGCACCACCGTGCACCATGGGTCTCCACCAACCACCCGCACTCCACGAAGGCTGGGTGTGGAATGATTGCAAGTAATTGGGGGTTTGCTGAATCCCAAATGGTGAGCAAAAGTGAGTGTAGATGGGGGAGGGGACATGTGATTATACCATAACAGATTTTACATCTGGAGATGCAAGTTGCATCATTGAAGGGTTTTTAAAATTGTTATATGTCTTGCATAAGGATATAGGAGTAAAAGTTAATTTATACAGTGTGAGTTGTGAAGGAATTAAAAAGTGAACTAGGGTTTACAGTAATATATATAATTTTTGTACATATTAAGTACAAGTGATGTTTATGATGGTCATGTATCAATTGTCATAGGACTGCATCTTTGTACATACGTTTTTGTGACCTTAATGTATTAAGAATATTGGTTAGTGTATGTGTTGTGTTAGTAGGAGGTTGTAGAGGTACATAGCTTGTGTTTGACATATTATATATTGTGTCGGGTTTAAACAGCTTAACATTGAATAATTGATTGTCGCCTATTTATTTGTTAAGTTGTATTTTTGACATATGTAAAATTGTCCATAATGTTTTTAAATAAAATATATATAAAAAAAAAAAAAAAAAACGGTGTATTGCTAGTATGAAAATTGTAAGTTTTTAAATAAAATATATAAAGAAAAACTAACCTTTGTAACTTTTTAGAATCTCCAAAAAACACAGTAGTATCATCAGCAAAAAGTAACTGTGTCAACTCCCAATTTGTATATGATTCCCCATAATTTAATTCCACCCCTCTCCTCAACACCCTAGCATTTACTTCATTTATAACCCTATCTATAAATATGTTAAGCAACCATATGGACATTACACATCCCCTTCTAAAGCCTACTTTCACTTGAAAGTAATCTCCCTCTCTCCTACACACCATAACCTGAGCCTCACCATCTTCATAAACACTTTCTACAGAATTTAATAACTTACAACCTATTTGATACACTTTCAACAACTGTTACATTGCTCCCCTATCCAGTCTATCATATGTCTTTTCTAAATCCATAAATGTAATGAAAACTTCCCTATCTTTATCTGAATATTGTTCGCGTATATGCTGCAATTAAACACTTGAGCTACACATCCCCTACCCAGTCTAAAGTCTCTGTATTCATCTAGGATCCTGCTCTCTGCCTTTCTTATATTTTTTTTTTTCAATAATAACCCTACCATTTACTTTACCTGGTACACTCACTAAACTTATTCCCTTATAATTTCTAAGTTCTCTCTTATATCCCCCTCTAGATACACCCCTCTCTTTGATACGTTTATTGAACTAAAGTACCAGCCACTCCAAAACTATATCCCCACCTGCTTTTAACATTTCTGTCATGTTCCCGTCAGTTCCAGCTGCTTTACCCCCCTTTATGCTACTATTGCGAACCCCTGAACAAGGTAATTGGGTTGAATGGTTGATGGACCATTTGGGCACTGCACGTCCAGTATTACTGGGCTGCAGCACCCGGTGTGACGTCACCATAGTTTATGTCAGGGAGTGGAACCTAGCATAAAGACAGTATCATCCACGACTTGGGAGGAACGTGGTATTCCAACTTGGTCCACTACTGCAATATGGTTTGATCTGTGGATGGCATCAGTGATTGTATCCAGCTTGCCATACTTGACTCAGTCTCCTCAGCTTTGATGGACGCACGACTTTACATTATGGCTCATGTGACTGCCATTGAGTCTTTTGACCCTGTTCAAAAGAAAATTACAGCGAAGGCGTTATGACACAGAGAAAAGTGTTTAAGAAAGAGTGTTATGACAAAGAGAAAAGGGTGTCTTGTGTGAAAAGGTAGAGAAGGTGTTAGGTGACACGGAGGGCGTCCTGTGACAGAGAAGTGTCGTGTGACACTGAGGAAGTCTCATAACACAGACAAGGGTGTCTATGCAGACACGGAGGCGTTGGCGTTTCATGACGACAAGAAAGGTAGTGTCATATGACACGTTGTTGGTAGGGTCATGACAACGTGGGTTGTCACTGAGTTGTGGTGTATTGTGACACTGGTATGTTGTGGTGTCTGGTATCTTGTGGTGTCTGTTGTGACACCGGTATCTAGTGGTGTCTGGTGTGACACTGGTATCTTGTGGTCTGGTGTGACATTAAAGTCTAGTCATATAATTATAACAATTATTGTTAACTTATAGTACAAAATATTACGCTTATCTATTGTACCAAAGATAATACTCATGGTTTTGTTTTATTTTATTTATTTTATACTCCGGACAAAAAACCTTCATTATTTTATTACGATATTGCAGTGTTGGTTATGAGAGCAGATTCCCTTAGTATAACAAGCCGAGTAATCGGGTTTGTCATAGCTCTCGTAATTAATATTGTATTAACTACCAAATGCCTCATGCAACTCCCTACACTAACATCCAGCTCTTCTCTCCTAAAAGATGTTATACATCCCTGGCCAGTGCATAAATTTACTGCCTATCTCTCATCATTAACAGTTTCTGAAAATATTCCCTTCATCTTCCCAATACCTCCAAATCACCATCTACTAATTCCCACAATTCTGTTCTTAATTGCAAATCCATTTGTTCAATATACTTTCTTAACCTATTTATCTCAATCCAAATTTGTTTGTTTTCTCAGTAAAATTTTTTGACAGCATTCTATGATTTGCTCTCCTTTTGCACTCTCACAAACATCTTTACCTCTTTTACTCTCCATATAGTACACCATTCTTATATCACTTCTGTTTTGTAAAAACCTCTCATACCCGATCTTTTCACTCTTTCATCACACCTTTACCTCATCACAATACCAATCACTCCTCTTTCCTCCCTAATATAGCCACAGACTTCTGCCCCGCATTCTAACACTGTATTTTTAAAACTTCCCCACCCCTCTTCAACTCCTGCATTACCTATACTCTCACTAGCCCACCATTCTCCCAGTAGTTGCTTATATTTCATCCTAACTTTCTCCTCCCTTAGTTTATACACTTTCACCTTTCTCTTACTTGCTGTTGCCATTTTCCTTTTGCCCCATCTACCACTTACTCAAACTGTAGCCACGTATAAATAATGATCTGATATATATTGCCCCTTTATAAACATACATATCCTGAAGTCTACCATCATCCTTTTGTCCGCCAATATGTAATCTAACAAACTACTTTCATTACGTGCTATATCCTATCGTGTATACTTATGTATCCTCTTTTTCTTAAAATATATATTACTTACTATCAAACTTCTTTTTATACATATTTAAGGTCCTTTTCATTTACACCTGGTTCCCCAAACTAACCTACTACCTCCAAAACAGTTTTACCAACTTAGCATTTAGGTCCCCACCACAAGTACTCTCACTTGGTTCAAAACTCCCCAAGTACTCCCTCAACATCTCCCAAAATTTCTCTCTCCTCTACAAGTCTTCTCCAGGTGCATAAACACTTAATATAACCCACTTTTCACATCCAACCTTTATTACTCCACATAATCCTTGAATTTAATAATTTACATTCTATTTTCCTTCCATAACTGATACTTCAAAATTACTGCTACTACTTCCTTAGCTTTAACCACTGACCTAATACCATTATTTATCCAAACTGAGACTTCTACCCCCTTCAGCTTTGTTTCACTTAGAGCCAGGACAGCCAGCTTCTTTTCATTCATATCATCCACAATTATCTGTTTTTATCCACACTACATCCACGCACATTCGAACACCCCAACTTAAAAATGTTCTTTTTTTTTAGTAAGCTATATGGAAAAAAGTTAAAAGACCATTGCTCCCGGCATTTAAATTAATTTTAAAACACTCATATGGCTTACAAAGAAAAACTCCTATTCCAATTCTCCCCGGATGTGAAAAGAATAAGAACTATTAAGAAAAGATGAAACAAAACTCAGAAAAGTGTGTATACATAAACTTGTAAATGCATGTGCAGTGTGAAGTAAATATAATGTCACACTACACATGCATTCCTGCCATCATGTATAACAAATACAGATTGATCAAGCCTTGATCTACCATGAGGCTTAGCCACAGACCAGGCCACAGGGGCGTTGACTCCCCTGAAGGGGCTTTCTATATATTATGTCACTGATGTCAGCTAGGCCTGCATACCTTGTACTTATAGAAATAAAGGTATTATTATCATCTTCACTCGAGTTTGGATGCCTCCTACGTGTTGAGCACTTTCCTATGGCAATTGTGAACATTAATCTTCAAAGACTGATACAACGGACGAAATTAATGGTAAAATAAACTTAATGTTCTATCATGTGCCTATAATATCTGTGCCCCATAAAGATCATTATTCAATATTTACGTGTTGTGTACACTAGGCTTATATAGAACTTACTTTATTTCTTAAAAGCAAATAAGTAAAATAAATTTTTTGGATTGATTTATTCCTGTTTAGGTACCAGTTCATTCTTCTCGAAAAAACTGAAAGAAAAATTAAATATTTTTCATGATTGCCGCTTCTTAGTACCCTCAAGGCTACTTATGAGCAGCTTGAAGCTTATTGTGCTTGTGTACTTTTGGATATTGGTCTCTTTGGAAGGCTTGACTTCGATTTGGATCGATCATATCATAATTTATAATTATTTTGTCGAACGAACTTGTACATAATTTTCTAAGTAACTTTTTAATGCCTCTTCTTTTTTCCCTTCAAGTCTTCAACACTAATATTTAACAGCATTATCAACAAATGCCGCACTTTTTCTTTCATTGTGGAGGAAGGGTCAGGGATAACGGAATACGGGGATACCTTTCTGGGAGAGCAGCAACAGGTATACCTATGGTGTTTTTAATTTCTCAAAGATTTTTCTCGTTTTAAAATCATGGAAACCAAGATCTTAAATAATCCCACACGAGACCAAAGCGTTGTAAAATAGCAATATATATTTTATATTCAGCTTTATATGTAATATTAATTCTTTGATTTAGATCAACCAAAATAATGTCTCCTAAGCGGCTAATGGAAATTGAATAAACATTTTCATAGTGTAGGTGTAAAATGTTATAAATGTCTGTTTTTTTCAGTACTAATGTTTATTTTGTTACTGGTCTAGAAAAGAAGAATAAATGTCTCCAAATATTTTATTTTTGAAATTATGTAATAAAAGACTACAAACATTATAAATCAATTAGTGGACTCATCCACCATAGTGGTTGACCAACTCATCACAGTAGTGGACTCATCCATCATAGTGGTTGACCAACTCATCACAGTAGTGGACTCATCCATCATAGTGGTTGACCAACTCATCACAGTAGTGGACTCATCCATCATAGTGGTTGACCAACTAATCACAGTAGTGGACTCATCCATCATAGTGGTTGACCAACTCATCATAGTAGGTAGTAGACTCATCCATCACAGTAGTTGACCAACTCATCATAGTAGTGGACTCATCAATCATAGTGGTTGACCAACTCATCACAGTAGTGGACTCATCCATCATAGTGGTTGACCAACTCATCATAGAAGTGGACTCATCCATCACAGTGGTTGACCCACTCATAACAGTACCTGGAGTTTACCTGGAGAGAGTTCCAGGGGTCAACGCCCCTGCGGCCCGGTCTGTGACCAGGCCTCATGTTGGACCAGAGCCTGATCAACCAAGCTGTTACTGCTGGCCGCACGCAGTCCAACATACGAACCACAGCTTGGCTGGTCAGGCACCGACTTGAGATGCCTGTCCAGTGCCTGCTTGAAGACAGCCAGGGGTCTATTGGTAATCCCCCTTATGTATGCTAGGAGGCAGTTGAACAGTCTTGGGCACTTATTGTGTTGTCTCTCAACGTGCTAGTGGCACCCCTGCTTTTCATTGGGGGGACGGTACATTGTCTGCCGAGTCTTTTGCTTTCGTAGGGAGTGACACTGTTGTGCAAGTTTGGTACTAATCCCTCTAGGATTTTCCAAGTGTTTATAATAATGTATCTCTCCCGCCTGCGTTCCAGGGAGTACAGGTTTAGGAACTTCAAGCGTTCCCAGTAACTGAAGTGGTTTATTGCAGTTCTGTGTGCCGTGAAGGTTCTCTGTACATTTTCAAGGTCAGCAATTTCACCTGCCTTGAAAAGTGCAGTTAGTGTGCAGCAATATTCCAGCCTAGATAGAACAAGCGACATGAAAAGTGTCAACATGGGCTTGGCATCCCTGGTTTTGAAGGTTCTCATTTTCCATCCTGTCATTTTTCTGGCAGATGCGATTTCTACAGTGTTATGGTCCTTGAAGGTGAGATCCTCTGTCATGATCACTCCCAGGTCTTTGACGTTAGTTTTTCGCTCTGTTGTGTGGTTTTATACTCAGATGAGATTTTAATTTCCTCACGTTTTCCATATCGGAGTAATTGAAACTAATCATCATTGAACTTCATATTGTTTTCTACAGCCCATTTAAAGATTTGGTTGTTGTCTGCTTGGAGTCTTGCAGTGTCTTCAATGGTGGACACTGTTATGCAGATTCGGGTGTCATCTGCAAAGGAAGACACGGCACTGTGGCTGGTATCCCTGTCTATGTCCGATATGAGGATGAGGAACAGGATGGGAGCGAGTACTGTGCCTTGTGGAACGGAGCTTTTCGCCGTAGCCGCCTCAGACTTTACTCTGTTGACTACTGCTCTTTGTGTTCTACTTGTTAGGAAATTATAGATCCATCTACCAACTTTTCCTGTTATTCCTTTATCACGCATTTTGTGTGCTATTACACCATGGTCACACTTATCAAACAAAGGCTTTTGCAAAGTCTGTGTATATAACATCTGCATTCTGTTTGTCTTCTAGAGCATCCAGGACCTTGTCGTAGTGGTCCAGTAGTTGGGACAGACAGGAGCGACCTGCTCTAAACCCATGCTGCCCTGGGTTGTGTAATTGATGGTTGTCTAGATGAGTGGTGATCTTGCTTCTTAGAACCCTTTAAAATATTTTTATGATATGGGACGTTAGCGCTATTGGTCTGTAGTTCTTTACTATTGCTTTACTGCCGCCTTTGTGGAGTGGGGCTATGTCTGTTGTTTTTAGTAACTGTGGGAAGACCCCAGTGTCCATGCTCCCTCTCCATAGGATGTTAAAAGCACGTGATAAGGTCTTCTTGCAGTTTTTGATGAACACTGAGTATCCATGAGTCAGGGCCTGGAGTGGAGTGCATGGGCCTGTCATATATCGCCTTTTCAAAGTCATGTGGCGTCAGGGTAATGTCAGATAGGCTTGCGTCTACCAGGTTCTGTGGCACTCTTATAAAAAAAATCATTTAGGTCTTCAACTTTCAGTCTGGTTAGCGGCTCGCTAAAGACTGAGTCATACTGGGACTTTAGTAACTCACTCATTTCCTTGCTGTCATCTGTGTAGGACCCATCTCGTTTTAGTAGGAGCCCAATACTGGATGTTGTTCTCGACTTTGATTTGGCATAAGAAAAGAAATACTTTGGGTTTCTTTAAATTTCATTTATGGCTTTTAGGTCTTCCTGTGTTTCTTGATTCCTGTAAGATTCCTTTAGTTTTAATTCGATGTTTGCTATTTCTCTGACCAGTGCCTCCCTACGTATTTCAGATATATTGGCCTCTTGTAGTAGTTGACCAATTCATCATAGTAGTGGACTCATCCATCACAGTGGCTGACCAACTCATCATATTAGTGGACTCGCCAATCATATAGTATTGAACCCTCTTCTCGCGGTAGTTATCGAACCTCTAATTGTTGTGGATCCAGCAATGACAGTAGTTAACCCACTAAATCACGTTAATAAATCCTCCAATCTTAGTAGTGAACCCACAGACAACATTAGTGAATCCATCACAGTAATTACTCAATTCATCACAGTAGTGAACCCAGTATGCACAGTAGTGAACCACCAATCATAATAGTGAACCAACCGGCACTGCAGGAAATACACCAATCACAGTAGTAAACTTAATAACCATAGTAGTCCACCAGTCACAGTAGTGGACTTACCAGTCAGAGCAGTGAACCCACCAATAATAGAAGTGAACCCACCAGTCACAGTAGTGGAACCACTAATCACAGTAATTTACCCAACAATCACAGTAGTGATCCCACCAATGACAGTTGCGAATCTACCAATAACAGTAGTGAACCAACCATTCACAGTAGTGAACCCAAAGTAGTGGATCCACCAATCACAGTCGTGGATCAACTAATCACAGTAATAATCTACCAATCCCAGTTGTCGACTCACCAATCACTGTAGTGAAGCAAATCAATTACAGTAGTCGACACACCATTCACAATAGTTGACCTACCAATCGCAGTAGTGGCCCTACCAAAACACAGTAATGAACCCACCAATTACAAAAGTCATTGGCCACCCAGCTCTTGCCGGGTGCGGGTGTGCTGTTCCCTGGGCTGCCACCTAGCGGTGATCAACGATAACTTCATTTTCTGTAAACATGGCGACGGCAAGAAGATGCAGGATCAACACAGTCTGTATAGATATTGTGACTGGGGCTTTGCAACCGGCTACTGCGGCTACAGTTCTGCCAAACATATTAAGGGACGTCTATGGTTTGGAGACTGGAAATTTGTATGGCATGGCGCTCAACGGCATTAATTGAGTCTTTGTAAAACTCTTAACGGCTGAGGTGTATGAAAGGACTGTCGACCGCCATCAAGACAGAGTATATACAGTACATTCTGTGCTACAAGTAAGACTGAAAGACGTGTCGCATACTTACACTTGGATTAGGGTTAAGAATGTGCCGTTTGAATCGGACTCGGTGGACATCAGCGAAGTATTTGGAGATTACGGCATTGTGCATGCTGCCATGCCCAGGAAGTGGAGCGAGGGTCCGATGGTGGGCTTTTTTGAGGGGACATACTCACTGAAAATGACATTACGAAAGCCGATTCCCTCTTACGTCGTACTGCCGGAATTCAGGACTCAGCTATACGTGACATACATGGGACAGCGAAGGACCTGCAGGTTGTGTGGGGCGTACGAGCATGTGGCTGCTGACTGCATGCGGAGGATGGGACAACGGGTGGATACTGGACGACGAGACCTGTAAGTAAGGACGCACGAGGTTGTGCAGGATCCGGTGGACGCTAAGGAGGCCGGAACTAGATCATGGAGCGAGATCGTTGAAGGATCGCAGGAGTGTCATACGTTGCCAAAGGAGTCTGTACAGGAGGCTGCTGCTGGTGGTGAGATGCACCCAGGCAACGGAGAGGATTCCCCTTTGGAGGAGGTATTACGGGAGATATTGGATGACCCGTTGCCAGTACTTAGTGTGGAGGCATGTGCAAGTTTGGATGAGGCAGTGAGTGTGGTGGATGAGTTGGTGAGTAACAGTGTTGAGCAGCAATCTTTAGTCCGAGAGCACGTATCGGTTGAGGTGCATCGGCAAGAGAGCGTCGAGAGGGATGATAGTATGGAAGTGGTGCATGGATCGAGGAAGTGGTCGGGCACAGTGACTGATAGTGAAGATGTATTGACCCCAGCACAGAGGACAGGTAAAAGGTCGATGGTGGAGGTGGCGAGAAAGGACCTGGGAGTTTTGCAAGATAGAGAAAAAGTCAAGGGTGGGAGGCAGATGAGTAAAACAGGAGGTAAGGGGAAGGCGGTCTTGCAGCCTCCATCGCGGTCTAAGAGCAAACCCTTACAATTGTTTTCAAGTGTCTAACATTAAATGTAAATGGTCTGTGGGAGGAAATTAAAAGGGCATGGGTAGAATGCACATTGAGGAGGTATGGTGTGAATGTAGTTTTTTTACAAGAACATAATTTTCGGTGCGGAAGTGAGTTGCAATTGAAGGGATATAAGGTGTATGCTGGTTCATCGGGGAAATTAAAGGGTGGGGTGGCGGTAGCAGTCGCAGAATCTAGCCCTTATAAATTATATGCTTGGGAAGAGTGTGGGGTGGGTCGGATAGTGAGGGTAGAGGGGGAGTGGGGTGGAGTGCGGGTATGTTTCATGGGTGTATACATGCCAGCAGAACATTCAAGGAAGGTGAAGGTGGAATTTGTAAGGGATGTAATGATATATGCTTTCAGGGGCTTACCTGGGGTGTCGATAGTAGGGGAGGATTTTAACTGCATAATTCGAGAGAGGGATGTTGAGCCTAGGGGAGGCGGGTGTGTGTCGGTTGAACTGAGGGATTTATTACGAAGTGCGGGGTTGGGGGATGTAGATGGGGTGAGTTTGCGGGTTGGTGGGGTAGGTTATGGGAACGAGGGCGTCGGGAGGAAGATTTGGTGGGTGGGTGGGTGTCAGTGGGAAAACCGCACGTACGTATGTTTTATCAGAGATTGGGAAAGGAGGAGGCGGAATGGTGATATGGGATGCAATGATATTTAGAAGGCCTGCTACAGAGTTGTTATGTAAGAGGGGGATATGCAGTTACGGGGGAGATTAAAGAATTGAAGAATAGGTTGATAGAAATACAGAATGAGAGGTTTGGGGCGTGTAGGATGAAGGCGGGTGTAGATGATGTGTTGTGGGGCATAAACCCTCAAAATATGTGTTAGGTCAATGTAGAGTGCATAGGGAGAGAAGGACAATGGAATATGTGGAAGTAGAGGAGAGTGCAGATGGTTATGAGCCGGGAATGAATATTAGAGGAACAGAGGCGATAGGGGTGTACGTGGACAAGTGGTTTCAGAGGTACCTGAGTAGTGTGGACGTGGAGTTGGAGGCTTGTAATATTCTTATAGAGGGGATTGTGGGGCAGGTTAGAGGAGGGGGATAGGGAGGGTATGGGGGGGTAATCAGCGAAGAGGAGGTATGGGAGGCAGTGAGTGGGCTTAGTAAAGGCAAAGCTCCTGGAATAGATGGGTTGGCAAATGAGTTTTATAGGGAACACTGGAATAGTATTAGAGGTTGTGTGGTGGAAGTGAAGAATCGGATGAAGAGGAATAGGAGGATGGGGATGGGTGTAAGGGTTTTGGTGAAAAAGGGGAAGGTAGGTAATATGTTGAGTAATTACAGGCCACTGATGCTCATGAATGGAGACTATAAGATCTTTGCAAAAATATTGGGAAATAGATTGTAAAGGGTGCTTGAGGAGGTGATTGCAGGGGGGCAGGGGGGAATCCCAGGTAGAGGGGTGCTTAAGGGACATGAGAGGATTAAGGGTTTTTAGATGGTGGTAGGGGGGCATCTTAGCTTTGGACTGGAAAGGGGCGTATGACAGTGTGGAACGTGATGTGTTGTTTGAGGTGATGAGGAGACAAGGTTTCGGGGAGGAAGTAGTGGATTGGGTTCGGTCATTATATGAAGGTGCTTGCATTAGAATACAGGTGAATGGCAGGCTTGGGGGTGTGGTTGAGATGGATAGTGGTCTGCGACAGGGTTGTCCCCTGTCACAGATTCTCTTTGCATGCGTGCAAGATCCATTCTATAGATTAGTGGATGGTGGGGTACAGGGAGGGGGGGCGGCGGGATAGAGGGTGTTGTGGGTTATGTAGATGACACCACAGTGCTCTTAGGGAATGTGGTTGGTTTTGAGATGGTTCGGAGGTATTTAAGGAATTTTTGTGAGGCCACTGGGATGAGCATGAATGGTGCAAAGTAGAAAATGTTGGAGGTAGGATCCTGGGTGGGGGGGAGCTTGGGTCAGGGGTATGGGGGTTCGTGGTGGATAGCATCACTATCTGTGGAATTGTATACATGAGGGATAGGCATCAGACGAGAGAGGTGAATTCAGGTCGAGTGGTGCAAAGGGCTAGGTTGTGTATGTCTGCATGGAGGCCGAGTGATATCACTTTGCGACATAGGGTACGTGCTGTCAATACATTGGTCTACAGTAGGATTTGGTATGTTGCTGGTGTGTACCCACTGTTGCAGGTGGATGTGAAAGAGTTGGAGCATAGAGTATTCAAGTATATCTGGGCGAATGGGAGGAATTGGTTGCGGAAGGAAATTGTTAGGAACGATGTAGGGATGGGTGTTAAGTAAAAGGACACAAATGCAACTAATGTGACATTTTATTGTGGCAACGTTTCGCTCTCCAGGAGCTTTTTCAAGCCGTTACACTTAACATATTGTCGGTAATTCTACCAATAGGGATGGGTGGTTTGGGTTTTATTTCGTTAGAGTGGAGACTGGTGTGTATGTATGTGAGACGGTGCTTGGTGAGGAAAGGGGGCTTGGGGGGAAAGGAGGAGGGTGGGGGGTTGGCATATTGAGGGAGATGAGTTAATGGTGGGGGGGAAAGGAGTTAGATTACTGTAGAGATTTGTTGAGGAATTTATTGGTAATTAGGAACCGCATAAAATGAAGGTGAATAGGATGATGGGTCTTGGTGTGGAGGCTAAGGTTGTAGAGGGTGCAGCGGTTTTTCCAGTATATGATTGGGTTCGGATATGGAGGGGTTTTCGAGGACTTAGGTTACGCGCAAGAGATCGGGAACAGATGTACAGATTTTTACATGGGGCGGTAGCGTCAAGGGCGGTATTATTCAGTATGGGGTTGGTACAGGAGGGCAGGTGTGAGAGATGTGGTATGTTGGATACTGTCTTGCATGTGATATATTTCTGTGAAGCTTTGGGGCTGGTGCGGGAGTGGATGGGGGGGTGGTATGCAAACTTGGGGGATACAGTTGTTGAGGGCACTGTTCCTGGACTTGGGAAAATTGGATGACAGGGTTAGGAGAGGCCTAATGCATTGTTTGGTTGATTTCGTGTGTGGGTCATGGAGATTGAGGGAGGTGGGAATAAGGGAAAGAATTAGGGCATTGGCTATGGTAATGTACCGTACGAAATGTAGAAACAGGCAGGTGTATCGGAGGAATTGGGATTAGGATTTTAGTTCGGCTTATAGGAATTTCCGGGTGGGAGAGTTATTAAGTAGGTTTGTAGGAGTTTAAAAGGCTTGGCTCTGCGACTTGCTTGGGAATGTACGGTTGTGGCTTTGGTATGGCCTGGATGTTGCTTGTGATTGACTGTAGTTGGTACGGTTGGGGGAGGCGGTTTGGTGGGTGGAGACGGATGACCTTTATACTGGGTGACAGGAGACAGATGGGTTTGGTGTATGCTGTGTATCAGTGGGGATGTGGATTTGGTGTGTGGGTTATTTAAGGGGTTGTAATTGGGGAAGAGTAAGGGTTTGTCCTGTACAGTGCTGGGTGTTCAGTTATGGTGTAAGTGTGTTGATGTGGAGTGTTATTATTGAAGTTTGTGTATGGTCTGAGGTACTGAAACCTGGTTGATGGGTCTGTGGACTTCAGGCAGATTCAAGACTTGGTGATGTTATAGGACGGTAAAATGTTTGGTTACTGTCACATGAATTTGGTGTACTTTTTATATATTTTTCATCGTTGTACTCGGAGATGGCAAGGTTTTGACTTGTCATGAGCAGTGGAACTGTGTTAATAATGAATAGGACAGGTGGTACTTGTGGTATCAAGTTTAGGGTGTGAGTGGGTATACGTGGAGTGCATGTCATCTGTATGATTGAGTATAATATATATTGTGCCTGTGAGTGGAATACTATAGTAATTTGTGAGAAATGTACATTGTTTGGTGTACGACATTACTGTACCAGTGGATGTGGAGTGGTAATGGCTTGGAGCTCTTATCATATTGGAGTGGACAGATATGTGGTACACGGGTCAGGCTACAGTGGTGATTTACGCTATCTGTTTTATACATTGTACATTCATCCTGATGTATTAGGGTCACACGTAGGTTGTTGGATAATGATTCTGGTTAAATGTAATAGGTGCATATAATTGCATGCACATAGTCGTTGGCGGGGATAGGGACTTTATTGTTCTTTAATTGTTTTACTGGAGATTGATTATCTGTATGTTTTGTATTGATTTTTGTAATTATTTGCATTAGTGATTGCGGTCACAGTTATTTATGGATATGTTTTTGTAATTCTGTTTAAAACCAATAAAATGTAAAAAAAAAAAAAATACATTTCAAAATGGCGCCGGCAGCGAGGGGCATGGGCGGTACAGGACCTCCCACCATCACGCCCTCCCTCCCTCCTTCACTCTCTTTATATTCAATCTTACCTGAGTTAATTAAATTATTGTTGTTTACTGTAAGTGAGCAAAGCACTAAGTGAGAGTGAGACAGATAAAGGGAGAATGTATAGTGACTAAGATAGGGAGGGAGGAAGGTAATGAGAAAGAGAATAAGGGAGGGAGACAATAGATACACACAAACTTTGAAGCTTTAAGGAAAGTTTTGCTTAATACTAGTGCCCGGCAATATTGTCGGGCACATGTGAATAATCTTGTCTCTCTTTTCTAGGTTCAAAGGTTCGAGTCCCCGATCCGGCATTAACAGGTATGTATGTATGTATGTTTTTTTTTACTATGACGGTGTATGATAATATTTTATTCAAATTAATCTAAGTCCTACCTCAAATTAGGTTTCATAAAAATGTAGTTATAACCAATTATAATGTATGGCAGTCTGTGATGCTAGGAGTTTGTAATACATGTAGCTGACGAGAAGAGAGTTTTCTTGGCATTCCTTGTGCATAAGAGATAGCTTCTTAGTGTTACTCACACCTATTAGGTAGGAAGGTAGGTAGGACAGGAGTATTCTCCTTTTTCTTGAAAGTCTTTTAGGTAGAAAGGTAGGGAGAGAGAGAGAAAAGGATGGGACTGGGAAGGTAGATATGGAGGATTCTTTTAGTATCTTTGTAATTGTTGTCTGTAGGAAGAAAGGCACACAGGGAGGGAGGTGGGAAGGTTGGTATGGAGGAGGCTTTAAGTATCTTTGTAATAGTTGTCTATAGCAAGGTAGGGGGAGAGAGAGAGAGGATGACGGGAGGGAAGGAAGGTACGGAGGAGGCTTTCAATATCTTCGTAATTCTTGTTGGTAGAAGGAGATAGGAGATAGAAGAGAGGACTGAGGTAGGAACATAGGTATGTTAGGCTTTTAGTATTTTTGTAATTTTGGTAGCTAGGGAAGGACGTAAGGAGAGATGGAGGGAGCTAGGATTGTAGATATTTAGGAGGCATTTAGTATCTTTGGAATTCATGACGACAGGAAGGAAGGAGCGAGGTAGGGAAGAGACAGACAGAGGAGGGAGGTACGAAGGTAGGTAGGAGGAGACTTTTAGTATATTTCTAATTGTTTTTGTAGGAAGGAAGAGAGAGAGGGATGTAGGGAGGGAAGGAGGTAAAAAGAAGGTACGGAGGAGGCTTTCAATATCTTCGTAATTCTTGTTGAAAAAGGAAGATTGGGGAGAGAGAGAGGGACTGAAGTAGGATCATAGGTATGAATTAGGCTCTTAGTATTATTGTAATTCTGGTAGCTAGGAGGGACGTCAGGAGAGATGCAGGAGCTATTATGGTAGATATTTGCAGGCATTTAGTATCTTTGGAATTCTTGGACGATAGGAAGGAATGGAGCGAGGTAGGGAGAGAGACAGACAGAGGGGGGGAATTACGAAGGTAGGTAAATAGGAACTTTTAGTATCTCGTAATTGTTTTCTAGAGGAAGGTAGAGAGAGAGAGAGAGAGAGAAGATGAGAGAGAGGAAAAGGAGAAAGAAAGGCGATAAGAGGAGGTTGTAAGGTAGGTATGGAGGAGGCTTCTAAATATCTTTGTAATTTTGTCTTAAGGGAGAGAAGAAGAGGATGAAGGGATGGAAGGAGATAAAAGGAAGGTAGGGAGGAGGCTTTCAATATCTTCCTTGTTGGAAAGGAGTTGAGAGAGAGGAGAGAGAGAGAGAGAGAGAGAGAGAGAGAGAGAGAGAGAGAGAGAAGAAGAGAGAGAGAAGACTGAGTAGGAATGGGAGATATTTAGCAGGCATTTAGTATCTTTATAATTCTTGACGATAGGAAGGAAAGAAGCGAGGTAGGGAGAAGACAGACAGAGGGAGGGAGGTACGAAGGTAGGTAAGGGAGAACTTTTAGTACCTTTGTATTGTTTCTATAGAAAGGTAGAAGGCAGGAGAGGGATGTAGGGAGGGAAGGAGGTAAGAAGGAAGGCACAGGAGGAAGGAGGAGGGAAGGTGGTTTGGAGGAGTCTTTTAGTATCTTTGTAATTGTTTTCTATAGGAAGGAGAAGAGAGAGGGCTGTAGGGAGGGAAGGAGGTATGAAGGAAGGCAGAGAGGGAGGGAGGAGGGAAGGTTGGTATCGAGGAGTCTTTTAGTATCTTTTTTTTAACTGTTGTCTTTAGGAAGTTAGAGAGAGAGAGGGGGATGAAGGGAAGGAAGGAGGTAAGAAAAGAAGGTACGGAGGAGCCTTTCAATATCTTCGTAATTCTTGTTGGAAAAAGGAGAGTTGGGAGAGAGAGAGATGTATGGAGGGAAGGAGGTTGAAAGGAAGGCAGAGAACGAGGAGGTGGTAAGGAAGGTATGGAGGAGGCTTCTAGTATCTTTATAATTGTTGTCTATAGGGAGGTAGAGAGAGAGAGGGATGAAGGGATGGAAGGAGATAGAAAGGAAGGTACGGAGGAGGCTTTCAATATCTTCGTAATTCTCGTAGCTAGGGAGGGACGGCAGGAGAGATGGAGGAAGCTAGAATGGTAGATATTTAGCAGGCATTTAGTATCTTTGGAATTCTTGACGATAGGAAGGAAGGGAGCGGTAGGAGAAGACAGACAGAGGAGGGAATTACGAAGGTAGGTAAAGAGGAACTTTATTATCTTCGTAATTGTTTTCTAGAGGAAGGTAGAGAGAGAAGAAAAGGGATGTAGTGAGGGAAGGAGGTAAAAAGGAAGGCTGAGAGGGAGGGAGGTTGTAAGGTAGGTATTGAGGAGACTTCTAGTATCTTTGTAATTGTTGTCTATAGGAAGGAAGAGAGAGAGAGAGAGAGGGATGAAGGGAGGGAAGGAGATAGAGAGGAAGTTACGGAGGAGGCTTTCAATATCTTCGTAATTCTTGTTGGAAAAAGGAGAGATTGGGAGAGAGAGAGAGAGAGACTGAGGTAGGAACATAGATATGAATTGAGATTTTAGTATTTTTGTAGTTTTGGTAGCTGAGGGGGGACGTAAGGAGAGATAGAGGGAACTAGGATGGAAGATATTTAGGAGTCATTTAGTATCTTTGGAATTCTTGACGATAGGAAGAAAGAAGCGAGGTAGGAGAGAGACAGACAGAGGGAGGGAATTACAAAGGTAGGTAAGGAGGAGACTTTTAGTATCTTTGTAATTGATTTCTAGAGGAAGGTAGAGAGATATAGAGAGAGATGGATGTATGGAGGGAAGGAGGTAGAAAGGAAGGCAGAGAGCGAGGGAGGTGGTAAGGTAGGTATGGAGGAGGCTTCTAGTTTCTTTGTAATTGTTGTCTATAGGAAGTTAGAGAGAGAGAGAGAGGGATGAAGGGAGGGAAGGAGATAGAAAGTAATGTACGGAGGAGGCTTTCAATATCTTCGTAATTCTTGTTGGTCGAAGGAGAGATAGGGAGAGAGAGAGACTGAGGGAGGAACATAAGTATGAATTAGGCTTTTAGTATTATTGTAATTCTGGTAGTTAGGGAGGGACGTCAGGAGGGAGCTAGGATGGTAGATATTTAGCAGGCATTTAGTATCTTTGGAATTCTTGACGATAGGAAGGAAGGAAGCAGAAAGAGAAGACAGACAGAGGAGGAATTACGAAAAGGTAGGTAAAAAATTTTAGTATCTGCGTAATTGTTTTCTAGAGGAAGGTGAGAGAGAGAAGAGAGAGAGAGAGATAGAATGAATAGAGAAAGAAGAATGTATGGAGGAAGAGTAAAGGAATGCAGAGAACGAGGGAGGTGGTAAGGTAGGTATGTAGGAGGCTTCTTGAATCTTTGTAATTGTTGTCTATAGGGAGGAAGAGAGAGAAAAAGACGGATGAAGGGATGGAAGGAGATAGACAGGAAGGTACCGATGGGGCTTTCAATATCTTCGTAATTCTTGTTGGAAAAAGAAGAGATTGGGAGAGAGAGAGATAGAGACTGAGGTAGGAACATATGTATGTTAGGCTTTTAGTATTTTTGTAATTCTGGTAGCTAGGGAGGGACATAAGGAGAGATGGAGTGAGCTAGGATGGTAGATATTTAGGAAATTTAGTATCTTTTGGGAAATTTATGACGAAGGGGAAGGGAGCGGTAGGGGGGAGACAGACAGAGGGAGGGAGATAAAGGTAGGTAAGGAGGAGACTTTTTGATCTTTTGGGAAATTTTTTATAGAAAGGTAGAGAGAGGGGGGAAAGGGAGGGGAAAGGGGGTAGGAAGGAATGTAAGGGGGGTTTTTAATATCTTCCGTTAAAAAGGGGTTGGAAAAAGGAAGACTGAGGTGGGGTCATAGGATGAATAAGGCTTTTTAAAATTCCTTTAATATCTGGTAGCTAGGGGGGGACGCCCGGAGAGATGGAGGGAGCCAGGGAAAAGGGAAAAAATTTTGGGGATTTAGTATCCTGGGAAATTTTGGGCGATAGGAAGGAAAAAGGGGCGAGGTAGGGAGACAGACAGAGGGGGGGAATTAAGAAGGAAGGTAAGGAGGGGACTTAAACCTTTTTTTTTTCTATAGGAAGGTAAAAAGGAGAGAGAGAGGGGTGGGGGGAGGGGAAAGGGGGTAGGAAGGAAGGAGAGAAGGGGGAAAGGAATTTAACGTAGGTATGGGGGATGCTTCTAGTTTCTTTTTTAATTGTTTTTCTTTTGAAGGTAGTGGGGAGAGAAGAGGGGTGAAGGGGGGAAGGAAAGGGGGCCCAATATCTTCGTAACTCTTTTTTGGGTAAAAAAAAAAAAAAAAAAAAGGAGAAGGGAGAGAGAGAGGAAAAGAGAGAGAGAGGGAGGGGGGAAGGAACATAGGTATGTTAGGGTTTTTGATTTTTTAAATTTGTTACTACCAAAGGATATAGGAAAGATGGAAGTTTGAAAAATATTTAGGAGGGATTAATATCTTTGGTCATGACGATAAGAAAAGGGGGCAGGTAGTTAGAGAGAGAGAAAAACAGACGGAGGGGGGGTACGAATGTAGGTAAGGGAAGGAAAAACCCC
>WNWK01009491.1:0-76286 GCA_009830355.1 Cherax destructor
GACTCCTTAATGGGGTTCCTGAATGGTTAATTAATCTTAGATTCGCCAGCAAGCGCGATTCTTGTGAAGATTGTTCAGTTGTGCATATGTGGCCCACATCAAGTGTGCTTGCCTGAGATGCTGTTCACTGGGTCGCAAGCAACAGGCAGGCCCACCAGCAACAGGCAGGCCCACCAGCAACAGGCAGGCCCACCAGCAACAAGCAGGCCCACCAGCAACAGGCAGGCCCACCAGCAACAGGCAGGCCCACCAGCAACAGGCAGGCCTACCAGTAACAAGCAGGCCCACCAGCAACAAGCAGGCCCACCAGCAACAGGCAGGCCCACCAGCAACAGGCAGGCCCACCAGCAACAGGCAGGCCTACCAGTAACAAGTAGGTCCACCAGCAACAAGCAGGTCCACCAGCAACAAGCAGGTCCACCAGCAACAGGCAGGCCCACCAGCAACAGGCAGGCCTACCAGCAACAGGCAGGCCCACCAGCAACAAGCAGGCCTACCAGCAACAGGCAGGCCCACCAGCAACAGGCAGGCCCACCAGCAACAGGCAGGCCTACCAGTAACAGGCAAGCCTACCAGCAACAGGCAGGCCTACCAGCAACAAGCAGGCCTACCAGCAACAAGCAGGCCCACCAGCAACAAGCAGGCCCACCAGCAACAAGCAGGCCCACCAGCAACAAGCAGGCCCACCAGCAACAGGCAGGCCTACCAGTAACAGGCAGGCCCACCAGCAACAGGCAGGCCCACCAGCAACAGGCAGGCCTACCAGTAACAGGCAGGCCCACCAGCAACAAGCAGGCCTACCAGCAACAGGCAGGCCTACCAGCAACAGGCAGGCCCATCAGCAACAAGCAGGCCTACCAGCAACAGGCAGGCCCACCAGCAACAGGCAGGCCCACCAGTAACAGGCAGGCCCACCAGCAACAGGCAGACCCACCAGCAACAAGCGGGCCCACCAGCAACAAGCAGGCCTACCAGCAACAGGCAGGCCCACCAGCAACAAGCAGGCCTACCAGCAACAGGCAGGCCTACCAGCAACAGGCAGGCCCACCAGCAACAAGCAGGCCTACCAGCAACAGGCAGGCCCACCAGCAACAAGCAGGCCTACCAGCAACAGGCAGGCCTACCAGCAACAGGCAGGCCCACCAGCAACAAGCAGGCTTACCAGCAACAGGCAGGCCCACCAGCAACAAGCAGGCCTACCAGCAACAGGCAGGCCTACCAGCAACAGGCAGGCCTACCAGCAACAGGCAGGCCTACCAGCAACAAGCAGGCCCACCAGCAACAAGCAGGCCCACCAGCAACAAGCAGGCCTACCAGCAACAGGCAGGCCCACCAGCAACAAGCAGGCCTACCAGCAACAGGCAGGACTACCAGCAACAGGCAGGCCCACCAGCAACAAGCAGGCCTACCAGCAACAGGCAGGCCCACCAGCAACAAGCAGGCCTACCAGCAACAGGCAGGCCTACCAGCAACAGGCAGGCCCACCAGCAACAAGCAGGCCTACCAGCAACAGGCAGGCCCACCAGCAACAGGCAGGTCCACCAGCAACAAGCAGGTCCACCAGCAACAAGCAGGTCCACCAGCAACAAGCAGGTCCACCAGCAACAAGCAGGTCCACCAGCAACAGGCAGGCCCACCAGCAACAGGCAGGTCCACCAGCAACAGGCAGGTCCACCAGCAACAAGCAGGTCCACCAGCAACAGGCAGGCTCACCAGCAACAAGCAGGTCCACCAGCAACAAGCAGGTCCACCAGCAACAAGCAGGTCCACCAGCAACAGGCAGGTCCACCAGCAACAAGCAGATCCACCAGCAACAAGCAGGTCCACCAGCAACAAGCAGGCCCACCAGCAACAAGCAGGTCCACCAGCAACAAGCAGGTCGTAATAATATTGGTAGAATTACCGACAATATGTTAAGTAAAAGGACACAAATGCAACTAATGTGACATTTTATTGTGGCAACGTTTCGCTCTCCAGGAGCTTTCTCAAGCCGTTACAAGCGTTACATGGACATAGTGGGTTTATATATACTCTCAAAGTGAGGTGAAATACTAGTGGTGGTAGTAGTAGTGGTAGTAGTAGTAGTAATACAATAAGGTAGAACAATCAATATGCACATGAGTAAAAGGTGATAAAACAAATACTAGGGTAGTATAACAATAGGTTAGACAAATATTTCTGCTGAAGGTTGAAATATCGAAGGCCTGTAGGAGTGTTCCACATCTACGATGTGCTTGTGTTGAATTAGCAGGAGAGACTATGTGATGGTAGGGTTTACTGTTTTCAGGAGGATTCTTGCTAAGACTTCAGAGATGGTGAAGCTGCCTTTGTTTTGTTTAATTGTGTTAGAAACAGAGATAAGTGCTGATTCAAGGCATTTTCGTCTACGGAAATTAGTTTCTTTGATTACTAGTCGGGCGTCTTTGAATTTCATGAGATGATTGTTGGAATTTCGGTGTTGTACGCAGGCGTTGTTCAGGTTATCGTTTCTGCATGCATTAATGTGTTCATTGATGCGTGTTTCGAGGTTCCTTGCTGTTTCTCCTACATAAATTCTGTCGCAGCCTCCACAGGGTATAGTGTAGACCCCTGCGTTGACTGGTTCATGGTGCTTGGATTTAGTCTTGGTTAGATCCTTAATAGAAGTACTGGAAGCGATGGCGACTCTAGTGTTAGTTTGTGCAAATACTTTAGAAATGTTGGATGCAACCTGGCTGTTGGGAAGATAACAACCTAAGATTTCAAGTTTACCGGAAACCTACAAATAAAAATGATCTCACACACTTCTATTCCAGTCAAGATACTAAGACCAAAAGAGGCATCATCATCGGATTCTTCCTAAGAGCTTACCGAATTTGTAGTCCTGAGTTTCTTGACGAGGAATGTACATACATTCACCAAACCTTCACTGAGTTACATTTTCCTTCCTTTTTCATCAAAGATTGCAAGAAAAGAGCTCTTCAGATCATTAATTCTCCACGCATCAACACCACTCCAAACAAAGTTATAATTCTTCCCAACAGCCAGGTTGCATCCAACATTTCTAAAGTATTTGCACAAGCTAACACTAGAGTCGCCATCGCTTCCAGTACTTCTATCAACTAGTAAGTGTATCTCATGACTTCGTGCAAAAGAACTAAGCAGGTTAAACCCATTAAGAGCACCGGCCCAGATAACATCCCGTCTAAATTCCTAAAAGATGGTGCATCTGAACTGGCAATCCCCATTGCTCACATAATAAATTTGTCCATCACCACTAATACAGTGCCAGAGGGGTTCAAGGAGGCCAGAGTTACTCCTATCTTCAAGAAAAATAGTAGGTCGGATGTCAGCAACTATAGGCCATTTAGTATACTCAGTGTAATATCCAAAATTCTAGAGAGGGCGGTATACTGTCAAGTAGTTAAATATCTTAGTGACAACAACATTCTTCATAGTTACCAATCAGGCTTTAGGAGATCTTACTCAACCGACACCTCCCTAATTAATCTGATGGATTACATGAGAACTGAAATGTCTATAGGGAACCTCATAGGAATGGTAACTTTAGACTTGCAAAAGGCCTTTGATACTGTCAACCACAATATATTATGTAAGAAACTTCAAGCTATCGGCATAGGTTCCACAGACTGGTTTAAGTCCTATCTTAGCAACAGGAAACAAATTGTCAAAATCAACAAAACGGAATCAGAACCACTGCCGATAGCATGTGGAGTTCCCCAAGGTAGTATTCTGGGTCCTTTATTATTCCTGTGTTATGTAAATGATATGCCCATCAGTGTCAAGTGCAAACTCCTACTGTATGCGGATGACAGTGCTCTGTTAGTGTCAGGTAAAGACCCACAAGATATAGCTAATGTATTAACACTGGAACTGGAGTCCTGCAGCAAATGGTTAGTAGACAACAAACTATCGTTACATCTAGGGAAAACAGAAGCCATACTCTTTGGCACGAAATATAAACTGAGCAGGGTAAATAATTTTAATATCCGGTGTAATGGGGAATCCATCACTTCAGTTTCCTCAGTAAAATATCTGGGAATCCCCTTTGACCCATGCATGTCAGGAGAATTGATAGGTAACAGTGTAGTAAAGAAAGCGAATGCCAGACTGAAGTTCCTCTACAGACAAGCACAGTGTCTACCTACTGAGGCTCGCAGGACCCTATGTCTAGCCCTTATACAATGTCATATTGACTACGCTTGCTCTTCATGGTACTCTGCCTTGACAAAAAAAATGAAAGATAAGCTGCAAATCACCCAGAACAAAATGGTAAGATTCATCCTGGACCTGGGTCCAAGAGAACATGTAGGACAGGATGAATTACAACAATTGGATATGCTGAATATTGAAGACAGAGTAAAACAACTTAAATTAAATCAAGTTTATAAAATTGCTCACAAACAGTGTCCAGAATATCTTGCTGCCAATTTTGTCAAGGCTGGTAACCAAAGCAAACATAGTACTAGGGGGAGAGAGCACAACTTTGTAGTACCCACAGTCAGTGGCCAGGCTTCAAACACCTTTTATTGTGGAAAAATAAACACATAAGCAGTATAATGTGAGCCTTTATTGACAACGTTTCGCCCACGCAGTGGGCTTTATCGAGTCACAGACAGATCTACCTGGAAAATGAGCAACATGGAGATATATATAGGGTACAGTCAGGTGGAGAATGTCTTAAAAGTAGTGTGATAGTTAAAAACATTGTGTGACTTAAAGGACCTGCAGTGTACCATTCTTGAGTTCTAGGTGGGATAGCGTTGAAGAAGTTTCTTGGCAATAGGTTCAGCTATGTTGTAGAAGCCGTTGTTCTGGTTGAAGTTGTTGGATATACAGACGAGTGATGATTCTAGGATTCTTCGGTATTGCGTGTTGTCTTCTCTGGCGATGAGTCTTGCGTTTCTGTAGTTGATTAAATGGTTGTGTAAATTTCGGTGTTGAACACAGGCATTTCTTGAGTCGTCAGATCTGCCTGCGTACTGGTGTTCTGAAATGCGTGTTTGTAGGTCTCTGGATGTTTCGCCAACGTATAATTTGCTGCAGCCATTGCAAGGGATTGTGTATACCCCTGCCGTGGATTGAAGCTTTTCCTGTCTGTTACTGGTAATGTCCTTGATGGTGGTGGATGTGGAGGTGGATACTCGGAATGAGGTCTTAGAAAAAATGTTGGAAACTTGTTTGGAAATGGAGTTGGTGGGAAGGACTATGTATCTCTTCTCAGCAGTGTCTTCTCTGGGTGTGTTGAAGATGTTTAATGCCCGTCGTCTGCAGTCTCTAATGAAGTGACGAGGATAGTGAAGTTTGGAAAAAACTTGTTCAATGAGGGAGCATTCTTCTTCAAGGAACTCACTGCTGCAGATTCTGAGTGCGCGCAGGAAAAAGCCTATAATTACACCACGTTTAATTTTGGTGTCATGGTGAGAGTAGAAGTTGAGAAGATCGTGTTGATCATATTGGTAGAATTACCGACAATATGTTAAGTAAAAGGACACAAATGCAACTAATGTGACATTTTATTGTGGCAACGTTTCGCTCTCCAGGAGCTTTCTCAAGCCGTTACAAGCGTTACATGGACACAGTGGGCTATTATATACTCTCAAAGTGAGGTGAAATACTAGTGGTGGTCGAGGTAGTAGTGATAAGTAGTAGTAGTAGTAGTAGTAGTAATACAATAAGGTAGAACAATCAATATGCACATGAGTAAAAGGTGATAAAACAAATACTTGGGTAGTATAACAATAGGTTAGACAACTATTTTTGCTGGAGGTTGAAATATAGAAGGCCTGTAGGAGTGTTCCACATCTACGATGTGCTTGTGTTGAATTAGCAGGAGAGACTATGTGATGGTATGGTTAACTGTTTTCAGGAGGATTCTTGCTAAGACTTCAGAGATGGTGAAGCTGCCTTTGTTTTGTTTAATTGTGTTAGAAACAGAGATAAGTGCTGATTCAAGGCATTTGCGTCTACGGAAATTAGTTTCTTTGATTACTAGTCGGGCGTCTTTGAATTTCATGAGATGATTGTTGGAATTTCGGTGTTGTACGCAGGCGTTGTTCAGGTTATCGTTTCTGCATGCATTAATGTGTTCATTGATGCGTGTTTCGAGGTTTCTTGCTGTTTCTCCTACATAAATTCTGTCGCAGCCTCCACAGGGTATAGTGTAGACCCCTGCGTTGACTGAAGTCTTAGCAAGAATCCTCCGGAAAACAGTTAACCATACCATCACATAGTCTCTCCTGCTAATTCAACACAAGCACATCGTAGATGTGGAACACTCCTACAGGCCTTCTATATTTCAACCTCCAGCAAAAATAGTTGTCTAACCTATTGTTATACTACCCAAGTATTTGTTTTATCACCTTTTACTCATGTGCATATTGATTGTTCTACCTTATTGTATTACTACTACTACTACTACTACTACTTATCACTACTACCTCGACCACCACTAGTATTTCACCTCACTTTGAGAGTATATAATAGCCCACTGTGTCCATGTAACGCTTGTAACGGCTTGAGAAAGCTCCTGGAGAGCGAAACGTTGCCACAATAAAATGTCACATTAGTTGCATTTGTGTCCTTTTACTTAACATCGTGTTGATCCTTGAAGAAGAATGCTCCCTCATTGAACAAGTTTTTTCCAAACTTCCCTATCCTCGTCACTTCATTAGAGACTGCAGACGACGGGCATTAAACATCTTCAACACACCCAGAGAAGACACTGCTGAGAAGAGATACATAGTCCTTCCCACCAACTCCATTTCCAAACAAGTTTCCAACATTTTTTCTAAGACCTCATTCCGAGTATCCACCTCCACATCCACCACCATCAAGGACATTACCAGTAACAGACAGGAAAAGCTTCAATCCACGGCAGGGGTATACACAATCCCTTGCAATGGCTGCAGCAAATTATACGTTGGCGAAACATCCAGAGACCTACAAACACGCATTTCAGAACACCAGTACGCAGGCAGATCTGACGACTCAAGAAATGCCTGTGTTCAACACCGAAATTTACACAACCATTTAATCAACTACAGAAACGCAAGACTCATCGCCAGAGAAGACAACACGCAATACCGAAGAATCCTAGAATCATCACTCGTCTGTATATCCAACAACTTCAACCAGAACAACGGCTTCTACAACATAGCTGAACCTATTGCCAAGAAACTTCTTCAACGCTATCCCACCTAGAACTCAAGAATGGTACACTGCAGGTCCTTTAAGTCACACAATGTTTTTAACTATCACACTACTTTTAAGACTGTGACATGCAGCTTTCTCCACCTGACCCAGCATTCTCCACCTGACTGTACCCTATATATATCTCCATGTTGCTCATTTTCCAGGTAGATCTGTCTATGACTCGATAAAGCCCACTGCGTGGGCGAAACGTTGTCAATAAAGGATCACATTATACTGCTTATGTGTTTATTTTTCCATTGTGTCGGTATTTTATACCATTTATTTCCACCTTTTATTGTACAGCAATAAAGGAATGGAACAGACTGCCTGCACATGTCAAAGCCAGTCATAGCATGAGCCAGTTCAAGAAGAGAACCAAAAGGTACCTAATGAATGTTGCGACAGAAAGGGAGGTGAATGATTTTTTATTTTTTTAGTTAACACACATGTATATGTAAATAACTCTTTTTACCTTATTCCTAGTATACATATATCCTTTATAATATAATGACAAGGGGAAATAACCTACTTGACTTGGTTCTGGCAAGCAAGGAAACCCTTGTTAATAATTTAGAAATTACAGAGGAACTCGGCTCAAGCGACCACAAGTCAATTACCTTTAGCATTGAATGGATGTATGATAGTAGGGATAATTCAGTAATGGTCCCAGATTTTCGCTTAGCAGATTATAATGGACTTAGAGAAC
This sequence comes from Cherax destructor, assembly GCA_009830355.1. Classification (NCBI taxonomy): domain Eukaryota; kingdom Metazoa; phylum Arthropoda; class Malacostraca; order Decapoda; family Parastacidae; genus Cherax; species Cherax destructor. The sequence continues at coordinate 7,901 of WNWK01009491.1, forward strand.
ACTTATCAACTGTGGACTGGGGTGAAGAAGAGAGGTATCAATATGACAGTTTTCTTAACACTATACAGGCTGCCCAAAGAACATTTATCCCTTATAAAGAAATTAGATCAAGTAGAAATGACCCAAAATGGATGAATAATAGGCTCAAATATCTTTTAAGGCAGAAGAAAGGAATTTATAGGCGCATAAAAAGAGGTGAGGGTCATCTTATAAATCAGTATACTGACATTAAGAGGGACGTTAAAAAGGGAATAAGAAAATCTAAACGGGACTATGAAATTAAAGTTGCTAGGGATTCAAAAACTAACCCAAAAAGTTTTTTCCAGGTTTATAGAACAAAAGTTAGGGATAAGATAGGTCCCCTTAAAAATAACTTTGGGCATCTTACTGACAAGGAGAATGATATGTGCTCTATTTTTAATAATTATTTTCTCTCGGTTTTCACACAGGAAGACATTAATAATATCCCAGTAATTAATTTTTACAGAGGCCCAGAAGAAGATAAATTATGTAATATCACAGTCACTAGCGAAATGATTATGAAACAGCTGGACCGACTGAAACAAAATAAATCGCCGGGTCCTGATGAGCTTTTTGCAAGGGTTCTTAAGGAATGCAAAATGGAACTCTGTGAACCAATATCTAACATTTTTAATTTATCTTTTCAAACAGGTGTAGTGTCTGATATGTGGAAGATGGCTAATGTAATTCCTATTTTTAAAGCAGGGGACAAGTCACTACCGTCAAACTACAGCCCAATAAGCCTGACCTCAATTGTAGGCAAATTACTAGAGTCAATTATAGCTGATATTATTAGAAGCCATCTAGATAACCATAATTTGATTAATGATACCCAGCATGGATTCACGAGGGGCCGTTCCTGCCTATCTAATTTATTAACCTTCTTCAGTAAAGCTTTTGAGGCTGTTGATCACGATAAAGAATTCGATATTGTTTATTTAGACTTTAGTAAGGCTTTTGATAGAGTACCGCACCAGAGACTGTTAAAGAAAGTGGCAGCTCATGGCATTGGGGGAAAAGTGCTGTCATGGATCGAGTCATGGCTCACCAATAGGAAGCAGAGAGTGTGCATAAATGGGTTAAATCGAATGGGGACTTGTAACAAGTGGTGTTCCACAGGGATCAGTCTTAGGCCCATTGTTATTTATAATATATATCAATGACCTTGATGAGGGAATTACTAGTGATATGAGCAAATTCGCCGACGACACGAAGATAGGTAGGATAATTGATTCAAACATAGATGTCATAGAACTTCAGGAAGATTTAGACAAACTTAATTCGTGGTCAGAAAAGTGGCAGATGCAGTTCAATGTAGATAAATGCAAGGTTCTGAAGCTCGGGAGTGTCCATAACCCAAGCACTTATAAGTTAAATAACGTAGAACTTAGCCATACAGATTGCGAGAAGGACTTGGGGGTGATGGTAAGCAGCAACCTTAAACCAAGACAGCAATGCCTAAGCGTACGTAATAAGGCAAATAGATTACTGGGATTTATATCAAGAAGTGTTAGCAACAGAAGTCCAGAGGTTATATTACAGCTTTATACATCATTAGTAAGGCCTCACCTAGATTACGCAGCTCAGTTCTGGTCTCCATATTACAGAATGGACATAAATTCGTTAGAAAACATTCAGCGTAGAATGACTAAATTAATACATAGCATTAGAAATCTTCCTTACGAAGAAAGATTGAAGACCCTAAAATTACATTCACTTGTAAGACGTAGAATGAGGGGAGACATGATCGAGGTATACAAGTGGAAAATGGGTATTAACAAAGGGGATATAAATAAGGTCTTGAGGATATCTCTCCAAGAGAGAACCCGCAATAATGGATTCAAGTTAGATAAGTTTAGATTTAGAAAGGATATAGGAAAGTATTGGTTTGGAAATAGGGTAGTTGATGAGTGGAACAGTCTGCCTAGTAGGGTTATTGAAGCTAGGACCTTGGGTAGTTTCAAATTTAGGTTGGATAAATTCATGAGTGAGAGGGGTTGGATTTGAGTGGGACTCGCGCATGAGTGGGTAGAATTGTCAAAGCTTATTTCTTGGGTAGCTTTGAAATTTGGGTTGAGCAAATATTCTGTTAGTGGGATGGATTGTGAAGGACCTGCCTAGTATGGGCCAACAGGCCTGCTGCAGTGTTCCTCCTTTCTTATGTTCTTATGTTCTTATATATATCCTACAATGTAAAAATTAAGTATAAAAAGGACCCCAATGGAAATAAGTCACTCTGTCTGACTTTTTTGGGTTATCCTAGGTTCTCTACACATATGCTGCTATGTATGATAATGTATGTAAATGTATTTGTGTATACCTGAATAAACTTACTTACTTACTTATTTACTTACTTACTAACCAAGACTAAATCCAAGCACCATGAACCAGTCAACGCAGGGGTCTACACTATACCCTGTGGAGGCTGCGACAGAATTTATGTAGGAGAAACAGCAAGGAACCTCGAAACACGCATCAATGAACACATTAATGCATGCAGAAACGATAACCTGAACAACGCCTGCGTATAACACCGAAATTCCAACAATCATCTCATGAAATTCAAAGACGCCCGACTAGTAATCAAAGAAACTAATTTCCGTAGACGCAAATGCCTTGAATCAGCACTTATCTCTGTTTCTAACACAATTAAACAAAACAAAGGCAGCTTCACCATCTCTGAAGTCTTAGCAAGAATCCTCCTGAAAACAGTAAACCCTACCATCACATAGTCTCTCCTGCTAATTCAACACAAGCACATCGTAGATGTGGAACACTCCTACAGGCCTTCGATATTTCAACCTCCAGCAGAAATATTTGTCTAACCTATTGTTATACTACCCTAGTATTTGTTTTATCACCTTTTACTCATGTGCATATTGATTGTTCTACCTTATTGTATTACTACTACTACTAATATTGGTAGAATTACCGACAATATGTTAAGTAAAAGAACACAATTGCAACTAATGTGACATTTTATTGTGGCAACGTTTCGCTCTCCAGGAGCTTTCTCAAGCCGTTACAAGCGATATATGGACACAGTTGGTATATATATACGCATCCGAAATCTCTCCATCCGAAACAAGAAACTAAGCAGTTTGGACGTGACTTCCCTCTTCACTAAAGTACCTACTACACAAGCCATCGAGGTTCTACGACGTAAAGTCAATCAGGACCTTAACCTTCCTCTTCCTCCCGGAGATTTTGTTGACCTTATTGAACTCTGTGTTAATTTCAACTGTTTTTCTTTCTGTAACAGGCTCTACAAACAAACATACGGCATGGGAATGGGGTCCCCCATCAGTGCCGTCTTAGCTAACTTATACATGGAACACCTAGAGGCTGAACACTTCGCCAACATCGTCCTCAGCGTCACTTGTTACGTTACGTAGACGACGTCCTCGTAATAACTCCCAAACGTTTCGATGTACGGAATCTTCAGGCAAGGCTCAACGCAGTTGAACCGGCGATCCAGTTTACACTAGAAGAAGAGTCCAATGACAAGCTACCCTTTCTAGACGTCCTCATCCACAAAGTAGATAACAACCTAAGATTTCAAGTTTACCGAAACCTACAAATAAAAATGACCTCACACACTTCTATTCCAGTCAAGATACTAAGACCAAAAGAGGTATCATCATCGGATTCTTCCTAAGAGCTTACCGAATTTGTAGTCCTGAGTTTCTTGACGAGGAGTGTACATACATTCACCAAACCTTCACTGATTTACATTTTCCTTCCTTTTTCATCAAAGATTGCAAGAAAAGAGCTCTTCAGATCATTAATTCTCCACGCGTCAACTCCACTCCAAACAAAGTTATAATTCTTCCCAACAGCCAGGTTGCATCCAACATTTCTAAAGTATTTGCACAAGCTAACACTAGAGTCGCCATCGCTTCCAGTACTTCTATTAAGGATCTAACCAGGACTAAATCCAAGCACCATGAACCAGTCAACGCAGTCAACGTGGAGGCTGCGACAGAATTTATGTAGGAGAAACAGCAAAAAACCTCGAGACACGCATCAATGAACACATGAATGCATGCAGAAACGATAACCTGAACAACGCCTGCGTACAACACCGAAATTCCAACAATCATCTCATGAAATTCAAAGACGCCCGACTAGTAATCAAAGAAACTAATTTCCGTAGACGAAAATGCCTTGAATCAGCACTTATCTCTGTTTCTAACACAATTAAACAAAACAAAGGCAGCTTCACCATCTCTGAAGTCTTAGCAAGAATCCTCCTGAAAACAGTAAACCCTACCATCACATAGTCTCTCCTGCTAATTTAGCACATCGTAGATGTGGAACACTCCTACTGGCCTTCTATATTTCAACCTCCAGCAGAAATATTTGTCTAACCTATTGTTATACTACCCAAGTATTTGTTTTATCACCTTTTACCCATGTGCATATTGATTGTTCTACCTTATTGTATTACTTCTACTACCACTACTACTACTAATACTACTTATATCACTACTACTTCTAACACCACTAGTTTTTTTTCACCTCACCTTGACAGTATATATATACCAACTGTGTCCATATATCGCTTGTAACGGCTTGAGAAAGCTCCTGGAGAGCGAAACGTTGCCACAATAAAATGTCACATTAGTTGCAATTGTGTCCTTTTACTTAACATACTACTACTACTAATATCACTACTACTACCACCACTAGTATTTCACCTCACTTTGAGAGTATATGTAAACCCACATTATAAATGTCACATTAGTTGCATTTGTGTCCTTTTACTTAACAAGCAGGCCCACCAGCAACAGACAGGCCTACCAGTAACAGGCAGGCCCACCAGTAACAGGCAGGCCCACCAGCAACAGGCAGGCCCACCAGCAACAGGCAGGCCTACCAGTAACAGGCAGGCCCACCAGCAACAAGCAGGCCTACCAGCAACAAGCAGGCCTACCAGCAACAGGCAGGCCTACCAGCAACAGGCAGGCCTACCAGCAACAAGCAGGCTCACCAGTAACAGGCAGGCCTACCAGCAACAGGCAGGCCCACCAGCAACAGGCAGGCCTACCAGCAACAGGCAGGCCCACCAGCAACAGGCAGGCCCACCAGCAACAGGCAGGCCCACCAGCAACAGGCAGGCCCACCAGCAACAGGCAGGCCCACCAGCAACAGGCAGGCCCACCAGCAACAGGCAGGCCCACCAGCAACAGGCAGGCCCACCAGCAACAGGCAGGCCCACCAGCAACAGGCAGGCCCACCAGCAACAGGCAGGCCCACCAGCAACACTTGACCAGAGAAATTTCACACAGATTTATGTTTTATTTGCTTTAAAATTAATTATAATATAATAATATCTTTATTTCTACACGTACATGTACAAGGTATAGAGGCCTAGCTGACATACTACTATACAGAAAGCCCCTTGTTATACCTGGAGAGGGTTTCGGGGGTCAACGCCCCCCCGGTCCGAGACCAGGCCTCGCAGAGCATTTCAGGCAAATTAGGTCAGTTTTGTCCCAGGATGCGACCCACACTAGTCCACTAACTCCCAGGTTCCCATTTTACTGATGGGATACATAGACAACCGGTGTAAAGAAACAAGCCCAATATTTCTACCCTCGCTGGGAATCGAACCCAGATACTCGCCGTGTGAAGCAAGAGCTTTAGCCACTAGGCCACGGGGCACCGTGGATCTCATTATTACAATACGGCTTGATTCCATATCAGTCTGCCTTTTATAATACTAATCACAACCTCCCCAAGAATAATAATAATAACGTAGCTTCAAAGCAAGTCCTCCAGCCCTCCTCCCAACCACCCTGACACCCCTCAGTCCCTTCTATATAGAAATTCTAGAACCATCCCCGGCTGTGCATATATGGGTTTTTCCAAAATTATATTTATGTATAATGTTTTGAAGATACAATTTTGAGTTTTTTAATTTTGAAAACAGTACCATAAATAGATAGAACCGGAAGAGAAAGAAAAGAGGGAAAGAAGTGACAATAAACTATCATTTCCACTCTGAGGTCGATCACCATGCCCAGCCCTTCTAGGGCAGGGTAGGTGCCAAGGCTGGAGCTTGCTACCATCTGCAGCTCGTAAGCCTGCCCTTCCCGTTAGGGAAGGTGGCAGAACAGAGAGGCCTAGCAGAGAGGCCATGCCTCGTGCTGGTGGGGAATGTGGCTAGGCCTGGGGCCAGTTGGTCCCGCCGTTGAGGGGTATCCCCTCCCATGGGAGACATAGGTCTCTGACACTCCCACGCAAGGGAGCCGGAGCCGGGTCGCCATCTGGTAAAGACCCGGGCCGGGAGAATTCCCGGTGAATCAACACCTCCTCCTCCTCCACTCTGAGAAATAGATACACTAGGAACCCTCTAAAATATAAGTCCCGTCCTCTCGGGAGAGTAAGCTATAGAAAACGGAGAGTTAGAGAAGAAGAAATATGGACTCGGGAATAACTTGTTCATTTTCTCTAATCATGAACATATTATGGACCGTATCAGGACCTGAATAAATACATAAAATTTCACAGGGATGGTACAAAAGGCAATGGAAATGAGTCAACATGATTTTTTTTTCGGGGGGGTGGGGGTTGTGTTACCCTACTTAATTTACACATATGTTCCTGTATACGAAAACTGTAATGATCCCAATTTTGTTTAAAACTGTAAAAAAAAAAATGCCGTGGGCAAGTAGTTAGACTGTTGGGTTTAGTCCTGACTCTTTCTCTTCTACTTCAGCTCTTCCTCTCACCGGCTATTCTTCTTCTGTCCCCACTTCCCCCTCGCCCCTAGTGGGTCCTTACCTGAGAGTCTGAACTGAACTGAAACTGCCGGGCAAGAGCAACAACAACAATAAACTTAATCAATAATTAAATATAAAAAATTGCAATCATTCCGAGCAAAATCTGCATATTAAAGTTTATTTAGACCTCATACATAATTTTAAAATTTAATAATGATCTTAAATAGTATATTATGTAGAATTTAATATAGGATAGCTGGATCAAGAGCCCCTGCAATGCTTGTGCTTGATTGACTAATTGGTCTTAAAACCTACTGATACACAAGGGTCATTAAGGCTGCATCTCGCCTGCTCACCACTGTATTGTGATTAAACTAAGTGAGTGTGTATAGTGCAAGTAAATTTATTAAGGTACAGGTACACATAAGTACACTTATCATACATAGTGTAAATTACATAGGATAACCCAAAATAAAAGTCAGAGAGAGTTATTTCCACTCGGGTCCTTGCGTGATTATATATACAGCTCAGGGAACAAACCTGAGTTTTCCCTGAAGGACGTTTATTCTCACGGTGTCCCGTGGCCTGGTCGCTAAAGCTCTCGCTTCACACAGAGTGTCCGGGCTCGATACCTGACGAGGGTAGAAACATTGGGCGTGTTTCTATACACTGGTTGTCTATGTTCACCCATCAGTAAAATGGGTACCTGGGTGTTAGTCGACTGGTGTGGGTCGCATCCTGGGACAAAACTGACCTAATTTACCCGAAATGCTCTACATAGCAAGTGGCTTTCTATATAGTAGTATGTCATTGATGTCAGCTATGTCTGTATACCTTGTACTTGTAGTAAATAAAGATATTATTATTATATTATTATTATTATGTGCAGTAGTAGTGTGTGTGTGTACTCATCTATTTGTGGTTGCAGGGGTCGAGACTCAGCTCCTCTTAGTTACTATTTTGTCCTAGGCACATGTCGATTAGACACTAGGCCTGTTGTATGTGTGTGTGTGTGTGTGTGTGTGTGTGTGTGTGTGTGTGTGTGTGTAAGGAAACACTTCGAAATGTTTCGGCCCCGCCGGGAATTGAACCCGGGCCCTCCGTGCGTGAAGCGAGAGCTTAAGCCACCACGCCACCGGGGTTGTGTGTGTGTGTACTCACCTATTTGTGGTTGCAGGAGTCGAGACTCAGCTCCTGGCCCCGCCTCTTCAATGATTGCTACTGGGTCCCTTCTCTCCCTGCTCCATGAGCTTTATCATACCTTGTCTTAAAGCTATGTACGGTTCCTGCCTCCACTACATCACTTGCTAGACTATTCCACTTCCTGACTACTCTATGGCTGAATAAATACTCCCTAACATCCCTTTGACTTATCTGAGTCTTCAACTTCCAATTGTGACCCCTTGTTTGTGTCCTCTCTCTGGAACATCCTGTCTCTATCCACCTTGTCTATTCCCCGCAGTATTTTGTATGTCGTTATCATGTCTCCCCTAACTCTCCTGTCCTACAGTGTTGTCAGGCCGATTTCCGCTAACCTTTCTTCGTAGGACATTCCCCTTAGCTCTGGAACTAGCCTTGTCGCAAACCTTTGCACGTTCTCTAAATTCTTGACGTGCTTGACTAGGTACGGGTTCCAAACTGGCGCTGCATACTCTAGTATGGGCCTGACGTACACGGTGTACAGTGTCTTGAACGATTCCTTACTATGGTATCGGAACGCTATCCTCAAGTTTGCCAGTCGCCCGTATGCTGCAGCAGTTATCTGGTTGATGTGTGCTTTCGGAGACGTGCTTGGTGTTATACTCACCCCAAGATGTTTCTCCTTGAGCGAGGTTTGCAATCTTTGGCCACCTAGCCTATACTCTGTCTGCGGTCCTCTTTGCCCTTCCCCGATCTTCATGACTTTGCATTTGGCAGGGTTAAATTCGAGAAGCCAGTTGCTGGACCAGGTGTCCAGCATGTCCAGGTCTCTTTGAAGTCCTGCCTGATCCTCATCTGTTTTAATTCTCCTCATTAACTTCACATCGTCTGCGAACAGAGACACTTCTGAGTCTATCCCGTCCGTCATGTCATTCACATGTACCAAGAATAGCACTGGTCCTAGGACTGACCCCTGTGGGACCCCGCTCGTCACAGACGCCCACTGTGATACCTCATCATGTACCATGACCCGTTGTCGCCTCCCTGTCAGGTATTCTCTGATCCATTGCAGTGCCCTTCCTGTTATACACGCCTGATCCTCTAACTTCTGCACTAATCTCTTATGAGGAACTGTGTTGAAGGCCTTCCTGCAGTCCAAGAAAATGCAATCAACCCACCCCTCGCTCTCGTGTCTTACTTCTGTTACTTTGTCATAGAACTCCAGAAGGTTTGTGTGTGTGAGTGTGTGTACTCACCTAATTGTGGTTGCAGGGGTCGAGACTCAGCTCCTGGCCCCGCCTCTTCGCTGTCCGCTACTGGGTCTCTGCTCTCCCTGCTCCATGAGCTTTATCCTACCTTGTCTTAAAACTATGTATGGTTCCCGCCTCCACTATATCGTTCGCTAGACTATTCCACTTCCTAACTACTCTATGGCTGAAGAAGTGCTTCCTAACATCCCTTTGACTCATCTGAGTCTTCAACTTCCAGTTGTGTCCCCTTGTTTATGTGTTCCCTCTCTGGAACATCCTGTCACTATCTACCTTGTCGATTCCCTGCAGTATTTTGTATGTCGTTATCATGTCTCCTCTAACCCTTCTGTCCTCCAGTGTTGTTAGTCCTATTTCCCTCAACCTTTCTTCATATGGCATTCCCCTGAGCTGTGGAACTAGCCTTGTCGCAAACTTTTGCACTTTCTCTAATTTCTTGACGTGCTTGACCAGGTGTGGGTTCCAGACTGGTGCTGCATACTCTAGTATGGGCCTGACGTACACGGTGTACAGTGTCTTGAACGATTCCTTGTTAAGGTAACGGAACGCTAATCTTAGGTTTGCCAGTCGCCCATATGCTGCCGCGGTTATCTGGTTGATGTGTGTTTCCGGAGACGTGCTTGGCGTTATACTCACCCCAAGGTCTTTCTCCTTTGATGAGGTTTGTAGCCTTTGTCCACCTAGCCTGTACTCTGTCAGCGGTCTTCTTTGCCCTTCTCCGATCCTCATGACTTTGCATTTGGTGGGGTTAAATTCGAGAAGCCAGTTGCTAGACCAGATGTCAAGCTTGTCCAGGTCTCTTTGACCTGTGTGTGTGTGTGTGTGTGTGTGTGTACTCACCTAGTTGTGGTTGCAGGGGTCGAGTCATAGCTCCTGGCTATGTGTGTGTGTACTCAACTAATTGTGGTTGCAGGGGTCGAGACTCAGCTCCTGGCCCCGCCTCTTCGCTGTCCGCTACTGGGTCTCTGCTCTCCCTGCTCCATGAGCTTTATCATACCTTGTCTTAAAACTATGTATGGTTCCTGCCTCCACTATATCTTTCTCTAGACTATTCCACTTCCTGACTACTCTGTGGCTGAAGAAATGCTTCCTAACATCCCTTTGACTCATCTGAGTCTTCAGCTTCCAGTTGTGTCCCCTTGTTTCTGTGTTCCCTCTCTGGAACATCCTGTGTGTGTGTGTGTGTGTGTGTGTGTGTGTGTGTGTACTCACCTATTCACCTAACAGTGGTTGCAGGGGTTGAGTCGTAGCTCCTGGCCCCACCTCTTTACTAGTCACTACTAGGTCCACTCTCTCCCTGCCTCATCAGCTTTATCATATCTATTCTTAAAGCTATGTATGGATCCTACATCACTCTCCAGACTGATCCACTTCCAAACAACTCTATGAATGAAAAAGTACTTCTTAACATCCTTGTATACCTGGAGTATACCTGGAGAGTTCCAGGGGTCAACGCCCCTGCGGCCCGGTCTGTGACCAGGCCTCATGTTGGATCAGAGCCTGATCAACCAGGCTGTTACTGCTGGCCGCACGCAGTCCAACGTATGAACCACAGCCTGGCTGGTCAGGTACCGACTTTAGGTGCCTGTCCAGTGCCTGCTTGAAGACAGCCATGGGTTTATTGGTAATCCCCCTGATGTATGCTGGGAGGCAGATGAACAGTCTTGGGCCCCTGACACTTATTGTGTTGTCTCTCAACGTGCTAGTGGCACCCCTGCTTTTCATTGGGGGATGTTACATCGTCTGCCGAGTCTTTTGCTTTCGAAGGGAGTGACTCTCGTGTGCAAGTTTGGTACTAATCCCTCGAGAATTTTCCACGTGTATATAATAATGTATCTCATCCGCCTGCGTTCTAGGGAATACAGGTTTAGGAATTTCAAGCGTTCCCAGTAATTGAGATGGTTTATCGCAGTTATTCGTGCCGTGAAGGTTCTCTGCACATTTTCAAGGTCAGCAATTTCACCTGCCTTGAAAGGTGCAGTTAGTGTGCAGCAATATTCCAGCCTAGATAGAACAAGCGACCTGAAAAGTGTCAACATGGGCTTGGCATCCCTAGGTTTGAAGGTTCTCATTATCCATCCTGTTATTTTTCTAGCAGAGTATACCTGGAGAGAGTTCCAGGTATACCTGTGACCAGGCCTCATGTTTGATCAGAGCCTGATCAACCAGACTGTTACTTGTGACTCGTATGAATTTTCAACTTGTGTGTGCTCACTTATTTGAGGTTGCAGGAGTCGACTCATAGCTCCTGGCCCATATATATATATATATATATATATATATATATATATATATATATATATATATATATATATATATATATATATATATATATATAATATATCGTGCCGAATAGGTAAAACAGGTCAATTAGCAAGACCTCGTTTAAATTAAGTCGTTTCTAAAATTTTCTCTTATACGTTTAAAGATATATATTTTTTAATTTATGTTAATGTAAAAATTAATAATTTTATACCAAAAGAACCTTAGAAAACTTACCTAACCTTATTATAACAAGCGCAATTTAATTTAGTCTAATCCAACTAAATATATTTTAGATAAGTTTACAATAATTTAATAATAAACAAACACAATGAAATATATTTTCTCATTAGGTTCAGAATGATTTTTGAGAAATTATGCATACACAAATTTTTGCTTGCCTTATTCGGCAAGAAGAGCGTTGCTATTTAAGCCAAAAGTTTTAGCTATTTGGCACGACATATATATATATATATATATATATATATATATATATATATATATATATATATATATATATATATATATATATATATATACATACATACATACATTTTACTGTGACCACGAACAAGTGGTATTGAATCAATAACAACACTGCGACTATCCGAGGATTCAAACCCATGTCGTTTTGGCCCAGCCTTGTGGGCTAGTCGCAGTGTTGTTATTGATTCAATACAACTTGTTCGTGGTCACAATAATATATATACTGCTGGTGGAGGCTAGTACACCAAACGGGGATAAGAATGAAATTAGCTTAAAGTCACCCACACCACCGTATGTCCTCGGATCAAGAGTAACACACCTAGCTTGGCTGGGTGTTTGGTTCTTGTGTGATTGTGTGGTCCTGTGGGCTAAGGCAAGTAAGTTTATTCAGGTATACACAAATACATTTACATAGATTATCATACATAGCAGCATATGTGTAGAGAACCTAGGATAACCCAAAAAGTCAGACAGAGTGACTTATTTCCATTGGGGTCCTTTTAGTACCTTAATATTATACATTGTAGGAGATATATGTTATTATATTATAAAGGATATATGTATACTAGGAATAAGGTAAAAAGAGTTATTTACATTTACATGTGTGTTAGCTAAAAAAATAAAAAATCATTCTCTAGGCGTCATGTGACTTTCGCTCACCACAAGGCTGGGCTAAAAAGACATGGGTTCGAATCCTCGGCTAGTCGCAGTGTTGTTAGTGATACATACATATATATTTTTACACACTGGCCACTTCCCACCGAGGCAGGGTGACCCGAAAAATAAGAAACAAAAGTTTTTCTTCTTTTTACATTTAATAATTTAAGTAGGAGAAGGGGTATATATATAAAGTAATTTGCGAGTTTCTTACCTTTATAGATCTGTTGGGACTCCCGACGACCTTATCCTTACGGGCGAGGGCGTAGGTGTGGGTGATGGCGACCCAGAGTAGCAGCCGGAGGAGCTGCCTGATGACCCGAACGAACAACTCGAGGAGGCACAAGATGGCGTTGGCGAAGGAGAGCACCTCGCCGGGGCAGAGGCTGGTAGCGCGATTTTCCTGACTGTGACTGTGGGCACGGTCGACGTCACGTGACTGTTTAAGATGATATTGTGCTCCGAGTAACTGTCTCCTCTGGTCATTAAAATATTTACTTGGTTTCCCCTCTCGTTGAACGCCGTTTTCTTCCAGCTTGATTTCCCTTTGTTTTCTTTATTGAGTGTTTGTGGGTAAACTACTTTATTTGTGTCATAAATGCTTTGGGGTGTTGGTTTAGTAATGTTTTCTTGGTGATCAGATGAGATATATTTTGTTGGCTTTTGAATGCACGCAGAGCTGAGAAGAGCACGATAGTATGGGTTGTGTGACGTGGCGTAAGCGGGGTTTTGTAAGGTGTATTGTGTAGGGTGTGGTGAGTTCCGAAGAGCAGGGTGTTGCTTGATGGTGTCTGACAGTTGTGCTGTGGACGCACGGTGGAAGTGAGTGGAGGGTTTTAAGGTGATGTGGGTGGAGGGTTGTGAGGTGTTGTGACTAGAGAGTTGTGAAGTGAAGTGGCTGGAGGGTTGTAGGGCAGTGTGGGAGGAGAGGTGTGGATTGGTGTTCATTGAGGGTTGCGGGGTGGTGGAGGGGTGTGAGGTGGTGTGGATGGTGGGTCTTGACGATTGTGAGGTGGTGTGGATGGTGGGTCTTGACGATTGTGAGGTGTTGACAGTCTGGGGTTCAGACATGTTGTAGCTGAATTGTTGTGTGGTAGGACAGACGGAGTCAGGAAGGGTGTGGATGGATTCGTGCCGCATATTGTGCTGTGAGGTGTTGTGTAGGCTGGGGGTGTGAGGAGTGAAGCGGGGTGAAGTGTGAGGGGTGGAGGGCTGCGAGGCGTGAGGAGTGGAGGGCTGTGAGGCGTGAGGAGTGGAGGGCTGTGAGGCGTAAGGAGTGGAGGGCTGTGAGGCGTGAGGAGTGGAGGGCTGTGAGGCGTGAGGGGTGGAGGGCTGTGAGGCTTGAGGAGTGGAAGGTTGTGATGCGTGAGGGGTGGAGGGTTGTGATGCGTAAGGAGTGGAGGGTTGTGAGGCGTGAGGGGTGGAGGACTGTGAGGTTGACGGTGATGTCTGCTGTGACAGTGATAAGCGTGTGCGGGGTACAGGAACTGGTGCCCTTGCAAAAGTCTGTCTCTGTGAAGGAGTGTGTACAAGTGAGGGAGAGTGTGTGCGTGAAGGAGAGTGTACAGGTGAGGGAGTGTGTGTGGGTGAAGGAGAGAGTGGGAGTGCTTCTGTGAGTGAGGGAGTGTATGTAGGCTTAGGAGTATGAGTGGGTGATGCAGAGTGTGTTGATGAGATAGTGCGTGTGGGTGAGAAGGTACGTGTGGGCGCTTGTGTGGGTGAAGGAGTGTGTGGAGGAGAGGGAGTACATGCAGGGGGTACAAGTGTATACATGGGTGAAGGAGAGGGTGTCGGTACTTGCATTTGTGTTGGTGTAAACTCCAAATAACCTGGACGTGATATCGTCAGTAGTTTGTGATCGTCTGGTTGTGGTGAGGCAGACAGTTCTTCATGAGGGTGACCCTGGTATGACTGGCACCGCGAGAGCTGAGGATGGTGAGATCGTGAGCTGGCAACTGGACCCGACTGTGTTGACGCTGGTACAGACTGGGCCGAATGATAAAGACTTTTCTGACGTGTCTGAAGCACAGACGGCTCAGGTGTGTTCAACGTGGAGATGCGAACTGCAGAGGAGGAACGTGGACGCACAGAGAGTTGTACAGGTGGGGTGTGAAGACTGTGGGCGGTAGTTTGAACTGGATGTCCCACCACATTCGCCTTGAGGTTAACATCTCCATTGACGACAGATTCCGTACAGCTTTCAGACCTCACTGTTTGAATTTTAAAACGCCCTATGGATGTGGGGTTCTGAGGAGGCATTTTATCTACTGTGTTGTGTTGCTGTAGACTGTCTAAGTCGGTGGGTCGCGCAGTTTTCAGGCGTGGCTGATTTCTGTCCTTTGCTTCTTGATCATTGACTGAATACACAAGAGGCGCCGGGGCCTCTTTAGTCATGTTACATGAAGTTTGATTTTGGTTTTCACATTGTCTGACTCGTTTTACTCCATCGTCAATCGAATAGATTGACACCACGACTTTCTTGGGAGCAGTCACCTCCCTCGGTCTTCTATCAAAGGTCCTGAAATAATGCACCTTCGGGTTACTCTTTGTGTTCTTCTCTTTCTCCTCGTCGCTGTCATCCAGGTCAAAGTGAACTCTACGCTTGTACGAGAGCGAGTTCCTCTTCTTCCTTTCCTTCCCGACCGCGTTGAGTCTTGGCTCAGATTTATTAAGACGTCCACCCAAGCTTCTTGCAGCCTCTCTATTACACTCTTCATAAGGCACCCGAAAAAATTCTTCTCTAAGCAGTGCTTTCTTTCTCTGTGTCGTATCCCACGATTCTCTACCGCTGGTGTCATTGGCTGACGCTTCTTGTAGCTGTTTATCTTCACTTTGAAAACATGGAGTCTTGGTAGTGTCACTGACCCTCGCTTCTTCAGGTTCAGGCGCAGCGGTGGATTGGGTCCGCCTTAAGATTGGCCGCTTGGGATTACCTTCTGGGTGAGCCTTGTCCAAAAATTTCTCCCTCTCGTTCCTTAATTGAACCTCTCTCTTATCTTCACTGGTTTTAGAAGTGTTGCGAATATTCGATTGTACCGTAGACGAGTGGACGAAGCCATTTTGTTGCACGTCTAACTTCGATGATGATGCAACAGAAGACTGTGATGAATAGCAAGATATTGTGGCCTCATCCATCTCCGTCTGTCCTTGCGCTAAACTGTCTCTGGTGCGACTTTCAATTGTTATCAAACTTTTCTTGGGCTTTGTAGCTGGATTTCCCAAACCATCCTTATACAGGACACCCTTGACCACAGGGACGGTTGTGGTGGTGGTGCTTGCTTGTAGACTCTCACAGGACAACGGGAAGCAGCGCCCCATCACCACCTCTACCCTTTTTGGCGAGGATGGCTTGTTGACTCTCGCCTGACCATTGTATTCTGGTGTGCCACTCTGGCCCATCGTGTTCCCTCTACAAATGACTCCTGTGACTTTAACTAGTTAGCGATGCAAGCAGCAAGATAATTACTAACAAAACTTCCTGCTGGTTCAGGAGACACAGGCCACCAAAACCTGAAGGTGTCGCAAGTTTATTTGTCCACTTTTGTTGACGCAAAGTTGATAGAGATGTTGTGACGGCCCGTGGCTGTACAGAGTGTTGGCTAGTGATGATATTTCACACTGAGAACCGACCTGCAGCTGTAGACAGTGTCCTGCTGACCAAGGTGTAACGCGGGAGGCCTCGGGACCTCCACAATCACTCAGGAGAAGCGAGCTGCAGGTGTTAGCAACACCGTCGACGACGTACTACTGACAACTGGAGTGCAACATTCCACACGTCAACCTGTGCGGGAGAGAGAAAAGATAAGAGAAAACTGAGTGAAAGGCTTAATATTTATTTGGGAAAGATTCATAACAACGTTTATGTGAGATCTACATATTAATCATTGATGGTGGTGTGGTGACGGTATGATGGTGTGGTGACGCTATGATGGTGGTGTGGTGGCGCTATGATGGTGTGGTGACGGTATGGTGTTGTGACGCTATGATGGTGATGTGGTGGTGCTGTTAACCGTACGATAGGAAGACATACATGAGTGGGTGTGAAATGTATGAGAGGGTAAGAGAGAGGGGGAGTGTGGACCTTAAAATACAATCTTTTTAATCCCTACGCACCCCATATTCCAATAAGATACTAGTGATTCTCACAGGTATCTTGTGTATGTGTTTAGGCGCCTAACCAGCCCGTCTGCCTTGCCACTCCTCGCCGCTGCACCAGTCATTAGATTACCACGATCGCCAAGATCCTGGTACTCTCTCTACCACTCAAAACCTTCCTCTCACCATACTATTCTTCCCCTATCCCTTCCCCGTTCACCACACAAGGGTCTTACCTAAACTCTCGTGAGAGAGAGAGAGAGAGAGAGAGAGAGAGAGAGAGAGAGAGAGAGAGAGAGAGAGAGAGAGAGAGAGAGAGAGAGAGAGAGAGAGAGCTGGAACTCATTCACCTGTACCGTTTGAAAATAAATAATACCAATTCTTTCTTCATTTTCTATAATGAAGTTCCATTACCCGTGATGTGTCTGGTAGACCGTTACGTGTACCGAGACACAGACAGAGACAGACAGAGACAGAGAGAGACAGAGACAGAGAATGATAGTACTTACATTAGTAATACTTAAATATCATTTTAATTCATTTTTTCAAGCTTCGGAAATAATGAAATAACCTATTTTTTTTTGGGGGGGTGGAGATTACATTCGAGTCAAGATCATTACCATGATAACTATTAATGCAATATCGGTACCGTATTTTTTTCTGCTGAAAACATTAGTAGTCACAGTAATAATAATTACAGTCATTTAATTAAAAAAATAACTATTATACACGAACCTTTCGAGTCTCAGTTTTGAACGTGATCCAATTTACTCTGGCTGCTGAAGATCTGTTATAAGATATATATATATATATATATATATATATATATATATATATATATATATATATATATATATATATATATATATATATATATATATATATATATGCTAGGAATTGCAAGAGTAGGCGAAATATTCACAAACACTGATCTCTGGCCGACGGAGACTCGACCCTACGAACCTTGTGACAGGAACGCAGTGCTTTACCGACCGGCCAGAGATCAGTGTTTGTGAATATTTCGCCTGCTCTTGCGAATTCCTAGCATTGTAAAAATCTCTAGTTGTGTCGATGCATGCAGGGGATGAGATGAAAAGCTGTAAGCCATCTGCCTGAAAGCTGGCTGCCTTGGATCAACATCTAGCGTGAGCTGGATGCCAAGGTATTGGTCCAGTGTGGTACGGTCGGTAAAGCACTGCGTTCCTGTCACAAGGTTCGTAGGGTCGAGTCTCCGTCGGCCAGAGATCAGTGCTTATATATATATATATATCTTAGTACACAGGGGTAGGGGTCGGCCTAGGAAAGGTTGGAGGGAGGGGGTAAAAGAGGTTTTGTGTGCGAGGGGCTTGGACTTCCAGCAAGCATGCGTGTGCGTATTTGATAGGAGTGAATGGAGACAAATGGTTTTTAATACTTGACGTGCTGTTGGAGTGTGAGCAAAGTAACATTTATGAAGGGATTCAGGAAACCGGCAGGCCGGACTTGAGTCCTGGAGATGGGAAGTACAGTGTCTGCACTCTGAAGGAGGGTGTTAATGTTGCAGTTTTATAACTGTAGTGTAAAGCACCCCTCTGGCAAGACAGTGATGGAGTGAATGATGACGAAAGTTTTTCTTTTCGGGCCACCCTGCCTTGGTGGGAATCGGCCGATGTGTTAATAAATATATATATATATATATATATATATATATATATATATATATATATATATATATATATATATATATATAACAATACTGCTACGCTAAAATTCTGAGATAGCACAGTCCACTGAGCCATCAATGCTTCAAACATCAGGTGCCTAGTAGGATTTACGAAGGAGTGGCATTAATTAAGTAAATAACAATATACTGCGAGTATCCGGGATGCTACATGGACATCTGCGCACGAAATAACGTCATACGGGTAACACAGTATGGACTAATTTACACATACGATTCTCAACGCATGTGCACCAGTGTTTGCGTCTCATGTGCACCTATGTGCACCACAGTGTTTGCGTCCCATGTGCACCTCACTATGTGCACCACAGTGTTTGCGTCCCATATGCACCTCACTATGTGCACCACAATGTTTGCGTCCCATGTGCACCTCACTATGTGCACCACAGTGTTTGTGTCCCATGTGCACCTCACTATTGGCTCCACAGTGTTTGCCTCCCATGTGCACCTCACCATGTGCACCTCACCATGTGCACCTCACTATGTGCACCACAGTGTTTGCGTCCCATGTGCACCTCACCATTGGCACTACAGTGTTTGCCTCCCATGTGCACCTCACCTTGTGCACCTCACCATGTGCACCACTCAGCTTGTAGGGAGCCATGTAGACGACAGATGGCAGTGACTCTGTATATATCACTAACAAAAATATTACCAGGTGAAAGTTAATACAATAACGCGAAATTCAGTTATAAGCATGAGAGAAAATGAGAAATTTATGACAAACTTTCGGAAACCCCCCAAAAAATACATTGATAAGCATTACGGAAAACGGTAACTTCAATAAAACGAAAACGCAAAAAAAAAAAAAAAAAAAAAAAAAAAGCATTTTGAGTCTTGGAGAAAACGGAAAACATTAAAAACCGGGAAAAAACAAGACAAAAATGTCTTTATGAAACTTGAATAAAACTGGGGAATTAATTATTAACATTAGAGAAACGGAAGATGCATTTATATGCTGTGCGTAAAAAAAAGGAGAAAAAATTATTAAAAATCTTGCGAAATGCATTAATGAATCCTGGAGTGTTTTAAACAAGAGAGACAAAAAAAATGCAATTATAATTCTTGGAGAAAACGGGAAGTGCCGTTGTACGGGAAGTGTGGTATTGATCAATGACAACACTGCGACTAGCCAAGGAGTCGAACCCATGCTGCTTTGGCTCGCCTCATGGTTAGCGAAAGACAGATGACGCTCTAGTCCACGGGACCACACAATTCTCAAGAATGACGCACTTAGCTTGGCTGGGTGCGTCATTCTTGAGAATTGTGTTGTCCCGTGGACTAGAGCGTCATCTGTCTTTCGCTCACCATGAGGAGGGCCAAAGCAGCATGGGTTCGACTCCTTGGCTAGTCGCAGTGTTGTTAAGACCCTGCGAGGGATAATGTCAGACGATCTCACGTTCAAGGAGCACAACATTGTTCTTATCGTAACTTCAAGAAAAATGATAGGTTGGACAATCAGAACCTTCAAAACAAGAAATGTCAAGCCAATGATGATATTCTTCAGGTCACTCGTTGTCTCTAGGCTGGAATATTGCTGTGTACTAACGTCCCCCTTCAAGGCAGGCGAAATAGCTGAGCCGTGAAATACGAAGATAACCTGCACAGCTTGTATAAACTCAGCCAAACACCTAAATTATTGGGAAAGAGATACATTATAATATACACCTGGAAGATAATAGATGCATTGGTCCTAAACCTGCACACTAAGCATATTACAGCTTTAACACATCCTACCCTGCAGAGCTGTATGACCCTTGTGGGTTTAGCACCTAGTTCTGACTGTAATAATATTAATAATAATATTATAAGAAGTGCGTTTACAAATACTGAAGAATAAAACTTCAAGTGTAAATCTTATGCCAGCAGAAAGTGGGAAGGACATTCACGTGAAACAGTCAACTAAAAATGTGTAAACACTACAGAAACACAAAACAAAGGTAGACTCCAGGTAGGTGGGTAACCAGGAAGTCAACGTTGGATAAATTTACATCCCTCATTCCTTCTTCGCATCTGTCTGTTTGTCTGTCTGCCTATATATTTCAGTATCTGTCTGTCTCTACTCGTATGTCCATCTGTTTGTCTACCTACGTGGAGTCTACCTGGAGGGTGCTCCGGGGGGCAACGCCCCCGCGGCCCGGTCCATGACCAGGCCTCCCGTTGGATCAGGGCCTGATTAACCAGACTGTTATTGCTGGCCGCAAGTAGTCCAATGTATGAACAACAACCCGGCTGTCTGTTTCTTTGTTTACATATCTCTTTCTACTTCTCAAGCTATGTCTTGATCCCCCCACATACGTTCCTTCCTCCCGCCACCAGCTATCACTAACACATGACTACATGGGCTGATAGACTCTGGGATCACTCTGCTTGATGTATTTACTAACTCCGGTGCAGTGCAAGAGTTGGAATTCTCCGGAACATCAGCTGCCGTGACCCAATTGTGTGTGAGAGGCTTAATACATGAGAGAGCCTCGCCACATTCATAGCATCACAGACGGAGAGAGTTTGGTACATGACTGCTTAAACACAAACTCATTGTCTCAAATCACCAATGTCTTTAAAAGGTTCAGTTACAGGTTACGAGTTCTTATCCTACCTCAGCTCATTTCAGAGCCCAGTCCTATCTAAGGTATGCTACCACCCTCCAAGCAGTCGGCTAACACCCTGGCGCCCATCGACTGCTTGGTGAGGAGGACCAGCAAGTGTATGGATACGTCTCACCCAACCTGTTCTCAGCATCTATTGCAGCTTCAAGGAAAATGATAGGTTGGACAATCAGAACCTTCAAAACAAGAAATGTGAAGCCAATGATGATATTCTTCAGGTCACTCGTTCTCTCTAGGCTGGAATATTGCTGTGTACTAACGTCCCCCTTCAAGGCAGGCGAAATAGCTGAGCCGTGAAATACGAAGATAACCTGCAACAGCTTGTATAAACTCAGCCAAACACCTAAATTACTGGGGAAAAGATACATTATAATCTACACCTGGAAGATAATAGATGCATTGGTCCTAAACCTGCACACCAAAGTTACTATTTATGAACACAAGAGGCTTAGAAGATGGTGTAGGACACTTCCAACGAAAAGCAGGGAAGCGACGAGTACACTGAGAGAGAACTTAATAAATGCTAAGGGACTACGACTCTTCAGCGCTATTCCTTCATTCACGAGGGAGGATCACCAATAAACCCCTAGCAGTCTTCGAGAGGAAACTCAATAGATTCTTCAAAACAGTTCCTGATTGACCGGGGTGTGGTTCATAACTCAGACTGCGGGCAGCGAACACTAACAGTTTGATCAATCAGAATAGCCACCAGGAGGCCTGGTCTGGGACTGGGCCGCGGGGGCGGTGACCTCCGGAAGTGACTCCAGGTAAACTCTAGGTATATACTTAAAATCTAGGTGATATTTTTTAAGGTTATATTAAGAGTTCAGGGGTCACGGTGTATTATTGTCTGGTGGTGTAAAGGTCACTGTGCACCGTAATGACCCTCGTGTCGGAGATAGGCTTTAACCCCCCTCCCCCCCACCAACCAACCAGTGCAGAAAATATGTTTCACTTGAACCATCGCTCGTCAGTGTTATAAAAATAAACGTTATTTTATTGCAGATTTCGACGATTCAGTGCGATTTTCCTGACATATCTTAATTTTTAGCTAAAATATGTGTATATTCTACTTGACAAAATAATATGATTTGTCATACTTTTTCCCATAAACCGCAACTGTAGCAGCAGTTTTGACTAAAAGTCTGATAATTTACGTATTTTAGCCAAAACCTGAGGTATATCAGAAAATGCTTCAAACTCTCTGAATCGTCGAAATATACAATAAAATAACGTTTTTGCACATCTTTCTTAATTTTTTTTTAATATTTCACATTCTCTTGAAAAGAATTGAGGGGAAGGGAAGGTTAGAAGAGGGAAGAATAATAAAACACAGCTTTAGTATAAAGGCAAGACACCGTAGCATCACCACTAAGAACAGCTGTACCTTCACGGGCTGACCCCAGGGGTCAACACTATACACTCCACCGATTTGGCGTTAGTTTAACATCTTTATTATGCACACCGTACCCATGGTGTGGGCGGTAGTTACACCGTACCCAGGGTGTGGGCGGTAGTTACACCGTACCCAGGGTGTGGGCGGTAGTCACACCGTACCCAGGGTGTGGGCCGTAGTTACACCGTACCCAGGGTGTGGGCGGTAGTTACACCGTACCCAGGGTGTGGGCGGTAGTTACACCGTACCCATGGTGTGGGCGGTAGTTACACCGTACCCAGGGTGTGGGCGGTAGTTACACCGTACCCAGGGTGTGGGCGGTAGTTACACCGTACCCAGGGTGTGGGCGGTAGTTACACCGTACCCAGGGTGTGGGCCGTAGTTAAAAGACTACAGTTCGAACATAATGGGTCCAGGGACTGGGCCGCAGTGTTCTGACAGCTGAACAAGTTACTGTTGTAATGAACACACACAGATGGTAAAACCTTAAGAACCATAACACGTCCTGCGAGATGAATGATAAATGAAGCTTCTGAAAGGATTGTTAACCTACTCTTAGAGTGAAAAAAGTAAAAGTGCACACGGTGAAGTAATATGGTGCGAGATATACTTAAAATCTACCTTTCCTCCCTTGGCTAATTTCCCAAAGTAAAATCTGCATTATTGAAGATATAGACACTACGAAATTTTGAACCCCAACTGAAGAAAACGTGTCTAGGTGAGGCAGACGCAAGGCAGAGGGGGACGGAAGGTAATCGGTGGGTGAAGGAGGGATGGTTAGAGGGTTGGTAAGGGAGGGAAATCCCTGGGGTATTGAGAGGCAGCGAAGTGGAAACAGCCTAAGGCCACACACTCTTCCCCACAACTAAAACATTACCAGTGAGAAAGTTTACTTTCACTGTTATGTGGTGACCAACTAGCCACGACACTATACTAAATGTTGCCACCAAAGCTTCTAGTTTATTGTGCACGCTATATCCCTGGGAACAGGAGAGGCTAGTTTACTGTAAATATAGTATAATATAATCTTTACCTCTACAAGTACATGAACAAGGTATACAGGCCTAGCTGACATCAATGACATACTACTAAATAGAAAGCCCCTTGTTATGCAGAGCATTTCGGACAAATTAGGTCACTTTTGTCTTAGGATGCAACCCACACCAGTCGACTAACACACAGGTACCTATTTTACTGATGGGTGAACACTGGACAACAGGTATCTTAAGGAAACAAGTCCTAATGTTTTCACCCATACCGGGAATCGACCCCGGGACAACAGCAGAGGTTAGTTTATTGTGCACCCCATATTCATCCTGTGGACGGGAGCGGCTACTTTATTATTGGCTTGATAGGGTAGACAGGGATAGTCAGAGACGAGAAACAGGTACACAAGGGCACAGTTGGAAGTTAAAAAAAAAAAGACAAATGAGTCACAGGGATGTCAGGAAGTATTTCTTCAGCCTCAGGGTGGCCAGGAAGTGGAATGGCCTGAACGAAGAAATAGTGGAGGTAGGCTTCATGTACAGTTAGTTTTAAGAGTGGGTACGACACGAGGCTAGGAGGGAATACATCCAGAAAGCGGCAAGAGGCAGGGCCAGGAGCCGAGGCTCGACCTCTGCAACCACAAATAGGCGAAGGCAAATAGGCATGACTACACGCATTCCAAAGGTATACTTTTAATTTAGTTTAAGGCTAATATACTTCCATTCTCTCTCTCTCTCTCTCTCTCTCTCTCTCTCTCTCTCTCTCTCTCTCTCTCTCTCTCTCTCTCTCTCTCTCTCTCTCTTTAACTACCCCTGATAATAGTTAATAAACATAAATCACCCTAACGAGGCTGTTAACAATCAGACCCCGAGGTTAACTACAGAATTACCATTTGTCACGGGAAACTCGCCTTTAATGGCATGTTCGCGCCAAAACGTTCCCGCCAAAATGCGCTGCTGTTTGTGACAGGAAGTAAACAATTTGGCGGGAAATGTGGCGAAAGGGGCGGATGTTTTCGCCCGAAATTCAAACCTTCACACACACATGACTCGTGACGTCGGCTGACAGCTGTAATAACACATTAGAGTAGAGATAGAACATGGCAATAAAGATAGATGAAGATTGAAGGGTTCTAGCCCAGAGTTAGAGAGGCTGGAAGGACGACGACGATAGACAGGAATGACGACGCCGATAGACAGGAATGAAGACGCCGATAGACTGGAGTGGCGTCGCCAAGAGATAGACAGGAGAGACGTCGCGAACCACCTCGGGACTGAAGGAGAAGAGACGTGCGCCGGGACAAGACTTTATCCTGAGACCGTTTCGCTCTAAGGGAGGGAAAAGAGCGAAACGTTGTCGCACTCTCAGAGCGAGACATTGCCGCAATAAAGCTCTCCTTGGAGCGAAATGTTGCCGCAATGCTCTCCGTAGAGCAAAATGTTGACACAAAGCTTCCCCTTAGAGCAAAACGTTGGGACAATATAACTCACCTTGGAGCGAAACACTGCCGCAAATACAGCTCTCCCTAGAGCAAAATGTTTTCACAATAAAGCCTTTCAGAGGGCGAAAAGTTGCCACAGGAAAATCTCTCAAGTGTCGCCGTCATCATGCTAGGCGACAGGCTGCCGCCTTCCTTCAGTCGTCTCTTAACTACGGGAGAAACGTAGCAGTCACGACAAAACATTGTAAAGACGACTCTCAGCCTGTTGATTACCTTCCCCCCACCACCTCTTCAGGTTTGCATAAATTAGACACATATGCAACACTTGGGTATCTTTATTGAGAAAACGTTTCGCCACACAGTGGCTTCATCAGTCCAATACAAAAAAGAAAGTAGTAATAAAAGGAGGAGTTTGAGGTAATCAGTCCCTCGGCCTGGAGTCGATGTGTTCAGTCCATCAATCTTGAAGTAAATACAACATAAGGCAAATAGAAGTTGCTTATATACTGTAGACAGATGAGATGAAGCAGGAGGAGGCAGGTCATAGTAGTATCAACCACTAGTCGAAGTAAGTCCTTGTCCAAAGGTTTGGACAAATGTTGAAGAATCCCTTTGTATCAAGATCCCAAGAAGTTGCTGTGTCAGACAGGATGTAGATGAATGGTTCAGAGAACCGACAAGTTGTTAAATTAGACACATATGCAACACTTGGGTATCTTTATTGAGAAAACGTTTCGCCACACAGTGAGCTCATCAGTCAATACAAAGAAAGTAGTAATAAAAGGAGGAGTTTGAGGTAATCAGTCCCTCGGCCTGGAGTCGATGTCTACAGTATATAAGCAACTTCTATTTGCCTTATGTTGTATTTACTTCAAGATTGATGGACTGAACACATCGACTCCAGGCCGAGGGACTGATTACCTCAAACTCCTCCTTTTATTACTACTTTCTTTTTTGTATTGGACTGATGAAGCCACTGTGTGGCGAAACGTTTTCTCAATAAAGATACCCAAGTGTTGCATATGTGTCTAATTTAACAACTTGTCGGTTCTCTGAACCATTCATCTACATCCTGTCTGACACAGCAACTTCTTGGGATCTTGATACAAAGGGATTCTTCAACATTTGTCCAAACCTTTGGACAAGGACTTACTTCGACTAGTGGTTGATACTACTATGACCTGCCTCCTCCTGCTTCATCTCACCTGTCTACAGTATATAAGCAACTTCTATTTGCCTTATGTTGTATTTACTTCAAGATTGATGGACTGAACACATCGACTCCAGGCCGAGGACTGATTACCTCAAACTCCTCCTTTATTACTACTTTCTTTTGTATTGACTGATGAAGCCACTGTGTGGCGAAACGTTTTCTCAATAAAGATACCCAAGTGTTGCATATGTGTCTAATTTAACAACTTGTCGGTTCTCTGAACCATTCATCTACATCCTGTCTGACACAGCAACTTCTTGGGATCTTGATACAAAGGGATGAGGGGAGATATCATCGAGGTGTACAAGTGGATGATGGGCATAAACAAAGGAGATATTAATAAAATACTTTGGGCATCTTACTGACAAGGAGAATGATATGTGCTCTATTTTTAATAATTATTTTCCTCGGTTTTCACACAGGAAGACATTAATAATATCCCAGTAATTAATTTTTACAGAGGCCCAGAAGAAGATAAATTATGTAATATCACAGTCACTAGCGAAATGATTATGAAACAGCTGGACCGACTGAAACAAAATAAATCGCCGGGTCCTGATGAGCTTTTTGCAAGGGTTCTTAAGGAATGCAAAATGGAACTCTGTGAACCAATATCTAACATTTTAATTTATCTCTTCAAACAGGTGTAGTGTCTGATATGTGGAAGATGGCTAATGTAATTCCTATTTTTAAAGCAGGGGACAAGTCACTACCGTCAAACTACCGCCCAATAAGCCTGACCTCAATTGTAGGCAAATTACTAGAGTCAATTATAGCTGATATTATTAGAAGCCATCTAGATAACCATAATTTGATTAATGATACCCAGCATGGATTCACGAGGGCCGTTCCTGCCTATCTAATTTATTAACCTTCTTCAGTAAAGCTTTTGAGGCTGTTGATCACGATAAAGAATTCGATATTGTTTATTTAGACTTTAGTAAGGCTTTTGATAGAGTACCGCACCAGAGACTGTTAAAGAAAGTGGCAGCTCATGGCATTGGGGAAAAGTGCTGTCATGGATCGAGTCATGGCTCACCAATAGGAAGCAGAGAGTGTGCATAAATGGGGTTAAATCCGAATGGGGACTTGTAACAAGTGGTGTTCCACAGGGATCAGTCTTAGGCCCATTGTTATTTATAATATATATCAATGACCTTGATGAGGGAATTACTAGTGATATGAGCAAATTCGCCGACGACACGAAGATAGGTAGGATAATTGATTCAAACATAGATGTCATAGAACTTCAGGAAGATTTAGACAAACTTAATTCGTGGTCAGAAAAGTGGCAGATGCAGTTCAATGTAGATAAATGCAAGGTTCTGAAGCTCGGGAGTGTCCATAACCCAAGCACTTATAAGTTAAATAACGTAGAACTTAGCCATACAGATTGCGAGAAGGACTTGGGGTGATGGTAAGCAGCAACCTTAAACCAAGACAGCAATGCCTAAGCGTACGTAATAAGGCAAATAGATTACTGGGATTTATATCAAGAAGTGTTAGCAACAGAAGTCCAGAGGTTATATTACAGCTTTATACATCATTAGTAAGGCCTCACCTAGATTACGCAGCTCAGTTCTGGTCTCCATATTACAGAATGGACATAAATTCGTTAGAAAACATTCAGCGTAGAATGACTAAATTAATACATAGCATTAGAAATCTTCCTTACGAAGAAAGATTGAAGACCCTAAAATTACATTCACTTGTAAGACGTAGAATGAGGGAGACATGATCGAGGTATACAAGTGGAAAATGGGTATTAACAAAGGGGATATAAATAAGGTCTTGAGGATATCTCTCCAAGAGAGAACCCGCAATAATGGATTCAAGTTAGATAAGTTTAGATTTAGAAAGGATATAGGAAAGTATTGGTTTGGAAATAGGGTAGTTGATGAGTGGAACAGTCTGCCTAGTAGGGTTATTGAAGCTAGGACCTTGGGTAGTTTCAAATTTAGGTTGGATAAATTCATGAGTGAGAGGGGTTGGATTTGAGTGGGACTCGCGCATGAGTGGGTAGAATTGTCAAAGCTTATTTCTTGGGTAGCTTTGAAAATTGGGTTGAGCAAATATTCTGTTAGTGGGACGGATTGTGAAGGACCTGCCTAGTATGGGCCAACAGGCCTGCTGCAGTGTTCCTCTTTTCTTATGTTCTTATGTTCTTATGATATCGAACCAAGTAAGAACGAGAAATAACGGATTTAAATTGGATAAATTTAGATTTAGAAAGGACATAGGCAAGTACTGGTTTTCGAACAGAGTTGTAGATGCGTGGAACAATCTTCCGAGTACTGTGATAGAGGCTAGGACCTTGGGTGGCTTTAAAAAGAGATTGGACAAATATATGAGTGGGAGGGGCTGGGTTTGATTTGTGTCGTGAGTACGGGAATAAATTTTTAGGTAGTGGTGGTTTTGATAAGGACCTGCCTTGTATGGGCCAGTAGGCCTTCTGCAGTGTTCCTCCATTCTTATGTTCTTATGTTCTTAAACCTTTGGACAAGGACTTACTTCGACTAGTGGTTGATACTACTATGACCTGCCTCCTCCTGCTTCATCTCACCTGTCTACAGTATATAAGCAACTTCTATTTGCCTTATGTTGTATTTACTTCAAGATTGATGGACTGAACACATCGACTCCAGGCCGAGGGACTGATTACCTCAAACTCCTCCTTTTATTACTACTTTCTTTTTTGTATTGGACTGATGAAGCCACTGTGTGGCGAAACGTTTTCTCAATAAAGATACCCAAGTGTTGCATATGTGTCTAATTTAACAACTTGTCGGTTCTCTGAACCATTCATCTACAGGTTTGCATAAGTTCGCGCAGGTTCGCGAAAGTTCACGTAACTTTTGCGACGGGTTCGCGAAAGTTCACGCAGGTCCGCGAAAGTTCACGCAGGTCCGCGAAAGTTCAAGCAGACACAATGTAAACTACCTCTTCCATCCTGCTACCACTTCATTATCGACAAGCTTGTGTGTGTGTACTCGCCTACTTGTGGTTATGGGGTGTCGAGTCTCGGTTTCTGCCGTCCTACTCTAAAGCACTCACGAACGGCCACACACACACTAGTCCGGGAGGTATTATTATTATTATTATTATTATTATTATTATTATTATTATTATTATTATTATTATTGAGAAGCAGTAAGAAAGACTCAGTGAATATGAAAATGGTTTTACAATACCGACAGGTTGATAAGTAAGACACATGTGCAACTGTTAGGTACCTAAGAACCTGTCGGTATTTTATACCTTTTTAACATTCACTAGGTACAGTATCTTTATTCCGAAACGTTTCGCCTACACAGTAGTCTTCCATTGTTCCAGACTATGGAGCAAAACTCTTCTCCAGGCTGAGGGACTGATTACGTCGTCTTCACATCTCTACTGCTTCTGTTAACTCTTCTGTACACGACTGAAAAAGCCTACTGTGTAGGTGAAAGGTTTCGGAATAAAAATACCTAACTGGTGCGCATGCGTCCTACTTATCAAGAGAGACCAAAATACTTTTCCAACACCTGATCGTCAGGAAAGGAGAAAATAGCGGATTTGGGTTTGAGAAGGACCTGCCTAGTATGGGTCAGTAGGCCTGCTGCAGCGTTCCTCCTTATGTTCCTAACAACCCTGTTTGGGTTGGTTTAGCCTGGTTACCCAACAATCGCATTGGCGACTGCAGTAACAGCCCCACCACCAGTTGGAGCTGGACAGATTCCTAAAGACAGTGCCAGATCAGCCAGGCTGTGGTTCGTACGTTGTACTACGTGCGGCCAGCAGTAACAGCCTCGTTAATCAGGCCCTGATCCACCAGGAGGCCTGGTCATGGATCGGGCCGCGGGGGCGTTGATCCCTGGAATGCCCTCCAGGTAGACTCCAGGCAGGTAGGGGACATGTCGCACAGAATCGAGCTTTTATCAAGACTCACTGTTGATAAAACTCACTCCTGAGCGACACGGCTAATCAAGTCTTGCTTTGCAACAAGTGTCGTCGTACCAATCATTACACTGCTGAGACAACGGCAGCATTTTGCCATGTACACGCTGACCTACCAGTGTCGCGTTGCACACATACACATGCGTGAGTGTTAAGTGGTTAAACTAGTTCAACAATGTTAACAGTGGACCCTAATTGAGTCTGGAGAGAACTAGGCGACAGTTACACATCAAAAGTTTAAATGCAGAGCACAGAATGAAGAGAGTGGAATCCTGGCTCTTCTCTCACAATAATAACTCTTTGCTGCCCCTGGTCACCTAGTAGTAAACAGGTACATGGGTTGATGGATTCATCAACTTGTTGGTTCTCGGAACCAGTTAACGATGAAGACATATGTGCAACATTTAGGTATATTTATTGTTGAAATGTTCCACCTACAAAATAGGCTTCTTCAGTTAAATACAGAAGCAGCAGGTTCAGTAGTGACATGAAGATGTAATCATTCCAGACCATGAAGGTGAAGTGTTCTCCAGGCTGAGGGACTTACCACCTCATATCATCTCCATTTCACTACTACACCTCCTGCCTCTGTATTTGACTGAAGAAGTCTACTGTGTAGGCGAAACTTATCAAGAATAAAGCCAGCTGTTGCACATGTCTTAATAATCAACTTGTCGGTATTTTATACCATTCTCAACATCGGAGTCAGATATCTACTGGTACATAAGTTAGCTAGGTCACAAGTGCTACTTATGTGACATTATACTGTGATGACGTTTCGCTTTCTAGGAGCTTTGTTAACGGCTTGACAAAGCTCCTAGAGAGCGAAACGTTGCCACAATAAAATGTCACTTTAGTTGGAGAGGTGTCCTAACATTGTGGGTAATTCTACCAACATTATTACAGGCACATGGGTGTTACTAGACTGTTGTGGGTGACAAAATGGTAAGAAAGGTGGGGATGGAGAGGTGATTGTATAGATTAGTTAAGTCTGAGCGTTGAAATGAACTGAGGGGTGATAAATCACAGAATGGATGGGAATCGAACTCATGGCAAGCGAGTCATAAAACTCTCAGGCCAGTGCGCTAACCACTGTGCCAGCTGGCTCTATATACAGTATTTCTATTTACCACAGGGAGGTTAGCATGGGCCACCACTGTGACCACAAATGTAGGATTTTTACAGACGAATCCTACACCAGCGTGGCTATGGCGTGCTCTAGCTCAAGTCCCTTTAAAGCCGCCATCATGACTCGCGAATCCGTAATAACACGATTGCAAACAAATCACAGAACGGGTGAAGGGTTGAATCTACGGCAGGCGAGGCCTGAATATCTTAGCCGCGAGCCTATCCCCGCGATAAAACGAGACCATCTCCATCGATCAGCTTCAAAATTTCACTGACTTATCTTACATAGAGGGTGGTGGTTTATTTGTCAGGAGCCAGCACACTGTCTCGTAACAAGGTCTTACACAGAAGATGGCCCGTTAGTGGTTAAACAACCGCTAGCCTACTCCAGCTAGATGCTACAACCTATTTAAGCAGCAAAAACAAAAGATCAATATGTTAGTGCAGCCTATGATAAGCTGACAGCCATCTGAGATCATTCATTGCTAGGAACACTTAACCTAACCTTGTAAAACCATTGTATTAATAATAAAAAGTTCAAATTGCTATTTTAACCCCTGTGATCTGCTTACTATCATACAGATTTGTTGTTACAAATGTTAACAAAATAATATACGAAAAAAATAACATATGGTGTTTTAATAGTTACCCCATAGAAAATAAAAATGTGTGTACATTATTTCAGATATTTCTTTATTTAATCTTATTTTAATTATGGTGTTTATGAATATTAAATATTTATAAGTTTATCTGATGTGCTAGTCCATGAAGCACCGCATATATACACTGAGAAGTGTATATCTCTCAGGGTATATACACTGAGAAGTGTATATCTCTCAGGGTATATACACTGAGAAGTGTATATCTCTCAGGGTATATACACTGAGAAGTGTATATCTCTCAGGGTATATACACTGAGAAGTGTATATCTCTCAGGGTATATACACTGAGAAGTGTATATCTCTCAGGGTATATACACTGAGAAGTGTATATCTCTCAGGGTATATACACTGAGACTTTAATCCCTGTTTTAAACATTAAAATATTCTGATCTGGTGATAAAAATATTACATGCACTCTTAATGACCCTAGTGTTGACGATAGGCTTCAAACCACATTAAGCAACCAACCATCCGAGAAACTTGAATACATAGACAGTGTATCTTGGCTGTCTTGTATATGGTGCGTTACTGCGCAAATATTTTGAGCGTCAGCCTGAACTGAGTTCCTTCTTAACGGTGTTGAGCTACAGCTCATGGGCCTTTTAATGGTGCTAAACTTCAGGTGCTATCATTATTGTAATATTGGTAGAACTATCAACAATATGTCCTTTTACGCCACTGTTATTATTATTATTATTATTATTATTATTATTATTATTATTATTATCAGTATTACAATCAAAACTAAGCGCTCAACCCACAAGGGTCACACAGCGCATTATAAACCCATGCCGAGTTCTGCACTATTCCTTTAGCGTTAGGTTGGAGTAACGAAGGCAGGAAGGAGTCTAGGATACCAGGGAATCCCCTTTCTCCAAACGCGTAGCAATGCAAACGCATCTAGTTACTACCTGGGTATCTGTCCACTCAGTGCCTTGTGGAGTAGCAAGTCTAGACTCATCAGCGATGGAATTCGTCGATAACGAACCCGGATAGATTCGTTGATAAAATGAATAGATTCGTTGATAACGAACCTGGATGGGTTCGTTGATAAACCGACTAGATTCATTGATAACAAGCCCGGGTGGATTCGTTGATAACAGACCCGAATGATTACGCTCATAACGGATCCGGTGATGACGAACCCATATCAGCTGTAAGCCAACCCAACACGTACTGAAGGCCGGTGCTTGTTTTGCTGCTGCATCTCTGGGCTAGGCCTACAGTAGCACTGGGTTAGGCTTAGCTATCTCAGAGGTGAAGAGGAAGAATTTATTTGGATTAAGAACCCAGGAAGGTTGATAACCAAGGATAACCCACGAAAGCCGAATAGTGTGGCTTCACAAATAAAAAAAAGTCAGTGACTGGAGCAACAACGCACAAATAATCTGCACTTATGACGATGTTTCGGTCTGACTTGAACCATTAACAAGTTATACTGAAGCAAGAAGGGAAGGTCAGAATATATACGAGAGGACGGAGGAAGGGAGCGGTAGAACGAGAGGGGATAGTAGTAGAACACCATCCGTCCTTTAGATATCAAACTTGTTTTTAGCTGAACTAATAAACTTTCAGAGTGATCTAATTCATACCTCCCTCCTGCCACTGATGTTTTTGGTGTCTACTCCATTTCCTGCTTCTTCTCTTTCCAATAACTTGGTGAAATTGGCCGCTCTCTTTCTGGCAGAATTAAGGAGCACAAATGAAGTGTTAGCCTTGCTAACACTAACAATGCTCTTTTCTGTCATGTTAGAGATCACAGTCATCCAATTAACTGGTCCTCTGCCAAAACTGTCTACCCTTCCAGGATTCACAGACGTCATCTTGTTGAACCATCCCTTATACACAACATTCCTCATTATGTTAACAAATGCTCTAATCTTCAGAACACATGTGACTCAGCCTGACCTTTGCATCCTCCTCCTCTCCTTGTCTCTTCATCTTTCCCATATTTCCATTGCCTTTCCTGTCATCTGCCTAGGTGAGTTCTGTCCTATGGGGGTTTTGTCCCAAGGAGATTTTTGTCCTATCCCCATGAGCCAGCTCTCTTACAGTGCTCCTCCCTAACACTTCATGCTGCCATTTTTTTTAATTGTTTTCCACCACTACCTTCTTATTTCTACTTATCCCACTGCTGCATTTCTGCTACTACTACCACCTCCATTACTACTACCAATACCTCCACTACTGCTACTACCACCTCAACTACTACTACCACCTCCACCACTACTACTACTACTACTACTATTCCCTCCTTCCGTTCTACCACTCCCCTAACCCCCTTTCGTATATTCTGACCTTCCTTTCTCGCTTCAGTGTGCCTTGTTAATGGCCTAAGTCGGACTGAAACGTCGTCATAAGTTTCAGTCTTCTAAGTGAGGGTTATCTGCGTATTGTGGTTTCTGTTGTGGTGTTTATGGGCCCTTCCCAAGGATGTGATCCACAACAGTCAACTATCTTCTAAGTACCTGTTTACTGTTTCCCAGGCACCTATTTACTGCTAGATAACAGGGGCAGCAGATGTTAAAAAACATACTCGTACTGTTACCCATCTTCCAGGGTTCGACCAGGTTCATGTCGGATGTGAGTGTAGCACGCCACCACTGAGAGTTACTATGTGGGAGCCACACTGTGTTTATCATTTATATTATCAGCTGTGAGGGTGTGGCACCATTAACTCCAGCGTCAGGTGTTAAACAGAGTGGTTAGGGTTGTATATGTATTTGTTTGTGTGACGTAGACATGTCATGCCACTGCTTCACTTCAGTACTAGTTACATTTATAGCAACACTATGGTTTGTCTAGGAGTTCAAATTTCTACTTCCAATATTAAAAACAGTTCTAATATACAATGTCTATGTCCCGGAGTATTTTGTATGTCACAGTCATGTCTCCTCTTGATCTAGGCTCCTCCAATTACGTGAGCTCTAGTTCTTTCAATGATTCTTAATGGTTCTTACCTCACAGTTCCGGTACCAGCCTGGAGACGTGCATCTCAACTTTCTCAAGCGTCCTTATGTGTTTGTCTGGGTGTGGCTTCCATACTGTGTGTGTGTGTTTGTGTGTATAATATGTATATATACATTTTTTTAACAACGGTCGTCTCAAACAGAGGCAGGGATGACCCCGAAAAAAAAGAGGAAACACACTCACCGTCACTCATTCAATCACTATCTCACCAGAGGCCATCACGTTCGTTATCAAGGTGTTCACGATAGCAATGAAATATAAGTACATTTTTACTACTTTTTAGCAAGATTCTCTTGTTTACGATCCCAGCTATGTGTGTGTACATTACTCTCATGCATGTGCCCCTCACTCTTGATGCCTCACTAACTACAGCCATTAAGAAGAGAAGGGAGAGGAAGTGAGAGCAAGAGGGTGTGAATGAGGTTCATGGCTGAGTGTGAGAGTTGCAGGTAGGAGAGGTATGTGTGTACTCCCCTAGTTGTGGTTGCAGGGGTCGATTCATAGCTCTTGGCCGTGTGTGTGTGTGTGTGTGTGTGTGTGTGTGTGTGTTTTAGGTAGGATGTATGCGTGTGTAGAAGGTGGGATATATGAGTGTGTGGTAGTTGTTATATACGATTTTGTAGTAGTTGTTATATACGAGTGTGTGGTAGTTGGGATACGTGTGTGGGAGGTAGAAGGGAGATGAGTTAGGAAAGAAACATGCAGAGTAAGAGATAGGGAAGATGAGCTCAGTGTGAAGCAGGAAGGGGTGGTTAGCAGCGGTGTGCGTGAGTCAAGCTAAGAGAGACCAAGTGTTACAAGTATGGGTGTGGTAGATGGAGGTGGCTTGCTGATAGTGGGTCGTGGGATGGGTTTGCGGGGTGACACTGAGGCAAGACGGTTGTCCTGACAGTCTCTGGGTATGGGCACATCCAAGATAGGGGATCCTGCTCAATTTATTGTTGTTTTGGTCAAAACCCATGATATTTCCAGAGTTCTCTTGTTTTGAAGTCCAGTATCTCCAAATGTGTAGGTAGGAAGGAAAATCAAGAGAGGATGTGCTGGAAGTTTAGTTAGTACAGGACACGTTCACCCAGGATGCCACCCAGGATGCCACCCAGGATGCCACCCAGGATGCCACCCAGGATTAAATTAGTAAATTTTTGTTTGGGCTTTGGGTACAAAACTTTTTTTTTTCAATGGTCTTGAGGGCACACATACATTATGAACACTACGTAAACCTAATTTAAGGTACCCTAATAAAGTCAAATAATGTGACTTCCATTCAACTTTAGGATACAGTAATTCCTGATAAATGGACTGGTCATACCGACGAGATAAGCAAAAAAGACACTTATGTAGAGTTCAGGACATTTATTAGAGGAAACGTTTCGCCACAAGTGACTTAGTTATTTCTGTATTAGGACTGAAGAAGCCAGTCGTGGCGAAACGTTTCCTTTAATAAATGTCCTGAACTGTATGTGAGTGTCTTTTTTCCCACAGTAATTACTGCTAGGTGAACAGAGGCAGCAGGTGTAAGGATATTCGCCTGCACGTTTCGACCTGCTGGAAACAGAGCTCGAATCCTTTGTGGTGAGTTGAACTCTCTCTGAGTGAGTTTCGAATCTCTGGTGGTAACGAGGGCGGTCTGGATTTTGTTTCATTAAACAAAATTGGATGCGTCAGCAGTGTGTTATATGACAGTCACACAGAGTGAACAAAAGCTAGCTATGTTTCCCCCATCCCTGTCAAATTCCATCACGCAGGATGGGGCTCATACGAGGTACTGAAATGTGTCAGCCTGAGCCGGGCGACTTCGGCGGGTCAACGGGGATAGCGTCGAGAATTCCAGCAAGGGTTTAGCTGCTACGGGAGCTTTCCTTTAACAAACGTGGATCCTACAGGAGTTACAAAGGTTGATGGTGGGGGTGTGGGGTGATGGTGGGGGTGTCTCCCTCAACACTCAACTCACATCATTACAGGTTTGTCACGTCTTGTCAGCCTCTATGTAGTCTTT
This sequence comes from Cherax destructor, assembly GCA_009830355.1. NCBI lineage: Eukaryota > Metazoa > Arthropoda > Malacostraca > Decapoda > Parastacidae > Cherax > Cherax destructor. The sequence continues at coordinate 44,616 of WNWK01009491.1, forward strand.
GCTATCGAGCTTTGTCCCTGTCATCTTAACAGAGACGGGGAAAGTGGAGAGTGGAACGAAGAATGGGTGGATGGAAGGAAGAAAAGACAGAAGGGAAAGAGAAATACTGGAAAGAGACGTAGTGGAACAATATCAAATGCATAACTGATCAAGTCCACGTAAAAAAACATTGCTTTCTTTATCGCTGTCGACACCGTCTCGCCTAAGACAAAGAGACAACTGGATAATCAAGAAAGAACGCAGGTCGTTTTACCTCGACTTCAACAAGATCTTTGATAATCATCCGCACAAAGAGACCAACGTAGCGGCACACGGTACTGAGAGGAGAAATTTCTCTCCAGGATCGAAGAATGGCTGACCGATAAGCAACAGAGGACTTGCATAAACGAGGAGAAATCCAAGTGTAGATCAGTCACAAGCGGTGTTCCACAGGGATCAGTGGAGATCAGTCACAAGCGGTGTTCCACGGGGATCAGTGGAGATCAGTCACAAGCGGTGTTCCACGGGGATCAGTGGAGATCAGTCACAAGCGGTGTTCCACGGGGATCAGTGGAGATCAGTCACAAGCGGTGTTCCACGGGGATCAGTGGAGATCAGTCACAAGCGGTGTTCCACGGGGATCATTGGAGATCAGTCACAAGCGGTGTTCCACGGGGATCATTGGAGATCAGTCACAAGCGGTGTTCCACGGGGATCAGTGGAGATAAATGGTATAAAATACCGACACGACGGAAAAAGAATAAACACCAATGCAATATAATGTGATCCTTTATTGACTACATTTCGCTCACATAGTAGGCTTTTGTAAGGATCGCATTATACAGCATCTGTCTCTATTTTTTCACATTGATCAGTATCTGGACTCCTTGTTGTGTACAATGTCAATAAACGACGTAGATGAGGCAAAGTAACAGCGACAATTTCTTTGACTGCACAAAAAACTAGAATTACCAACAAAAACACAGAGTAAATGCCTCTAGCACATGATAATTAATAACGTCTCAGGTGGGCGAAACGTTTTCTCATTCATGCACAGAAATTTCCTAAAAAAAATAAAAAGAGAAATTTCAGAGGAAGAACTAAGACATACAACAATAATAATAATCTTTATTTATACAAGTACATGATACAACGTATACAGACCATAGCTAACATCAACGACATACTATAAACAAAGCCCCTGGTTATGCAGAGCATCTCGGGCAGCTTGGGTTAATTCTGTCCCCAGGATGCGACCCACACCAGTCGACTAACACCCAGGTACCTACTTACTGCTAGGTGAACATGGACAGCAGGTGTCAGGAAACACACAATATGTTTCCACCCGTATCGGGGATCGAACCACGGACACTCAATGTGTGAGCTGAGTGATCTACCAACAATAATGTTCTCAAAACGTGTTTAGATTGAAAAAAAAAGGTGGAAAATCAACAATATCAACGAAAACATTGAAGCAATGTGGAATAAGAGAGAGAGAGAGAGAGAGAGAGAGAGAGAGAGAGAGAGAGAGAGAGAGAGAGAGAAGGAAAATGCACTAGGCAAAGAAAACGGGAAGATATTTTAAAGGAAAACACTACACCAGGTGAACTGGGGATGAAGATGGGAGATAAGGGTAGAAGAAGAGGAAGAGGGGCAGTGGGGAGAGAAAGGGGAAAGAGGGAACGACATGGAGAATGATGTGAGAGGGGGGATAAAGAGGAAGGAAGGGGTAGAGGGAAGGAAAGAGAAATGAAGCTAAGCTAAGAGAACAACTGTGAGATAATGGTAGGGAGTGTGTCTGTTGTGACGTCACAACAGGAACAGCTGACTACAAGAACTTGCAAAGCTATAAAATAAGATTTTGTTCGGATTTTTACCCCTGAAGCGTTAGCCACCCAGGATAATCCAAGGCAGTGCGTCATCGAGGGACTGTCTGTCTTATTTACATTTGGGTCCTCAATCTTGTCCCCCAGGATGCGACCCACACCAGTCGACTAACACCCAGGTACCTATACTTGCTAGGTGAACAGGACAACAGGTGAAAGGAAATGCGTCTAATGTTTCTACTCCTGCCGGGAATCTAACCCGGCTGGCTTTGCCAGCCAGGCCATGGGGCCCAGCTAACTCTGTATCTGTCTTTCTCCCTCTCTCTCTCTCTCTCTCTCTCTCTCTCTCTCTCTCTCTCTCTTTCTCTCTCTCTCGCTCGCTTACTACTAGCTCAACAATTCGCTCACTCACTGAACTCAACAATATAATAATAATAAAAATAATAATAATAATAATAATAATAATAATAATAATAATAATAATATATTTATTTACTACAAGTACATGTACAAGATGTACAGGCCTAGCTGACATCAACGACATACTATTATATAGAAAGCCGCTTGTTATGCTGAACAATTCGGGCAAATTAGGTCAGTTTTGTCCCAGGATGCGACCCACACCAGTCGACTAACACCCAGGTACCCATTTTACACTGATGGGTGAACAGGGACAACAGGTGTCTTATGGAAACACGTCCCTAATGTTTTCCAGCCGTACCGGAGGAGATTCGAATTCAGGACCTCAGTGTGTGAGCTGAGTGCGCTAGTGATCGAGCTAAGGGAACAGATGCTGTGGAGAAAAACCTCCAGTTAGAAAGGGGCGATATCCCTCCCTCTTGAAGGGGAAGTAATGACCCTCTCAAAATTGGGTAGCCCTCTCAGAGAGGGTTAGCCCTCTCAGAAGGGGTTGTGTATGGGCTTGCTTCCTCGTTCCCACACCGAGAGTTATCAGAAATACGTTGGACGAGGAATCACAAGACTCCTTAGCAGAGTACCTGCCCACTTATACATACGAGTGGGAGCATGAGGGAACTGCTATTTCCCCATAGCATTAAATATTAAAATAAAAACATCCCCTACTTAATCAACAAGCTACGGGTATTACGGCTCCCTGCACACATCCAGAACAACAAGAAACAGTGATTCTAGGTTGAATCCTGTTGTAAAGGCTGGCAATGAATGTTTATAAGGCAGATACAGCTCTGGACAAAGAAGTGCCGGGCGGCGTGCGTCAGATTGCAACAGGTATCAGAAGTGTAGATGAATGGTTCAGAGAACACTTGGGTATCTTTAATGAGGAAACGTTTCTCCACACAGTGGCTTCATCAGTCCATACAAACTGCTGCACCATATGCTGTATTCTTTTCAAGATTGATGGACTGATTACATTGACTCAAGGCTGAGGGACTGATTACCTCAAACTCCTCCTGTTCTTCACCATTCTCCTTTATATGGACTGATGAAGCCACTGGGTGGCGAAACGTTTCCTCATTAAAGATACCCAAGTGTTACACATGTGTCTAATTTATCAGGTATCAGAAGAGTGAACTGTGACGATCCATACTGTGTCAGAACAAAGAGACAGTGCGCGTTCATACACTCTTGATCATACTGACGATCTCCAGAACACTAGTGTCTCCATGTCGTTTCCAGAGTGTAAACACTGGGAGAACTGAAGTAAAAATAGTGTTCTAATAATGAATATATCTGGTGTTCTGAAAGTGACGTCACCAGATGGGACTTATTTTATTTATACGTCACCAGATGTGCATTATTCTATGACATCACCAGATGTCAATTATTTTATTATGACGTCACCAATGTCCATCATTTTATTATGAGGTCACCAGATGTGTTTGAGGCAGATCACGAGTGTCGTCGACTGGTTGTCAGTCTCGTTGCCCCAGCGCTGTAGCTTGACCTGTAACCTTATACAACCAACTTCCAGCTAAATCTCGGCAAATACTTTTAGCTTCAGAGAGCCGCCTTGTGGTGCAGAAGAACCACAAGTGCCACAAGTGCCGGACACGTGGGTAACAAGAGGCCAGGCGCACACCCGTGACACTCAAGGGTCAGCTGGGAGTGTTGAATATGGGAAGCTTCTCCCGTTGCTGAACCAGCGTGTTTTACGTCCTGAAGAGGTTAATTAAGCACCGACCAGACATCTCCAGGTTCTTGAGGAGTCTGCTACTGCAGCCTCCAGCTTCCTTACTGACATGCAGGGTTGTGTTTCCTGAGTGACACTGCAACAACAACCACGCTGGCAGGCATGACATGCCACAGCAACCACATATGACGGGCGTTGGAAAAAAAAATGTGTAACCGCAGCCTACCTCCAAGGTAGTGGGTGCTTGAGGGTAAAACTATAAGTGGGGAAGGGAGGGGCAGAGTGGGGAGGAAGAGAGGATGTGGGAGATAAGAAGGCGGGGGTGAAAGAGGGACCTGCTCTTGGAAGATGCTTTGAAATATAAAAATTTATTTGGTTGTTTATTAAATTCTGTATTTGTACAGCCTGTGCTGGAAACGTTCAGTTTCCTCCGAACTACAGTTCGTTAATTCCTGCCCAATCTAACATAGTACCAAACTTTAATATTTGTTATATTAGGTTGGGTTGGGTTAGTTTAGGTTAGGCAAGGTTAAATAGGGTTTGGTTAGGTTAGGTTAACCTATATATAAGTATACTGACAGTCTAATACCGGAATAACAAAACCGGTGATTTACGTCTGGCAGCGAGAGCGTGAGTATCCCCACGCACGTTGTTGAAGCTGTACGATACCTGCTCTTGGACCACTTCATCCTGACTTACTCCATCAACACTGTATCGAGAGACTGTTACGCCAGAATTCTAGGTGACACGCCACCAGGAGGCGGCGGCACGCCACCAGGAGGCGGCGGCACGCCACCAGGAGGCGGCAACACGCCACTTAGAAGTGTCACATCATTAGGTGACACGTTCCTGGTTGCACAAGTTTCTTAGCGGGCTGAGCCTTCACACGGGGGTCACTGTGGGAGGTACATGTTGTTCGTTATGACAACATTAGTCGCAAGGTTTGGCTCCTCCAGGTCAGTGACTTGTCGCCAGGACTTGAGTTAATACCCCCAGGTCATGCCCCAGGGCACCACCTACTCCCTCTTTTACCTGGCAGTGAGCTCAACCCCACAGGCCACTGACACCACCGCAACTATTAACCACAATACTGCTACTACTGCTGTTATTTCTACTACCACTGACGCTACTACTACTACTACTAATAATAATAATAATAATAATAATAATAATACTGTTATTACTACTCATTACTACTACTGCTACTAATTCTTCTAAATCAACCTTTCATACTGTCCAGCACAAGGTATGACATTCGTCAGGAGATGTAACGTGTCTCCTGTCAGAAATATCTATCCAGCTCCTGGCCGAGGCTCGGCCTTCCGCCAAGCCAGCCAATCTGCTTTACGGAACAGAAAAAAGAGACACACGGAAGATACTGGAGGGTCATTCTCCCAGTGGCACCTTACTGGCGTGAGAGATTCGGGAATAACTGGAAAACAAACTAAAAAAACAGAGTGCCACGGGGGCAATAAGAGAGCACCCTGTCAACATCTCTGGCCCAAGAATCTTCAACCTCCTATCAGTAGATGTCACAAACATCGCCGGAACTGTCTAGGTAAGTTCTTATTATCTGTCTATCTGTCTGTCTGTCTACCTGGCTGGCAGGCTCTCTATCTCCCTCTAAAGCAAAAATGTCAATGGTGGTCTGCACTTACCACAAAAATGCGACAAGGAAAAGAAAGTAGAGGTTAAGCGAAGCCACAGACTAGACCGGAACAAACAACAGGAAGTGACACTCATAATGACTGCAATAAAAATACAAACACGAAAAACGTCGGGAGAGCAAAAAAAGTGTTAACGTGAAGGGAAGTACAGTCAACAAAGTGTTAACATGAAGAGAGGTACAACAAACAAGATGCCGAGAAAACAAAAGAAGGTAGTTTGTAGAATCAGTGAGACACTGGAAACAGTGAAGAACTGGAGCAGTGAGACACTGGAACAGTGAGACACTGGAACAGTGAGACACTGGAGCAGTGAGACACTGGAACAGTGAGACACTGGAACAGTGAGACACTGGAGCAGTGAGACACTGGAGCAGTGAGACACTGGAGCAGTGAGACACTGGAACAATGAGACACTGGAGCAGTGAGACACTGGAACAGTGAGACACTGGAGCAGTGAGACACTGGAGCAGTGAGACACTGGATCAGTGAGACACTGGAGCAGTGAGACACTGGAGCAGTGAGACACTGGAGCAGTGAGACACTGGAACAGTGAGACACTGGAACAGTGAGACACTGAAGCAGTGAGACACTGAAGCAGTGAGACACAGGAACAGTGAGACACTGAAGCAGTGAGACACTGAAGCAGTGAGACACTGGAGCAGTGAGACATGGAGCAGTGAGACACTGGATCAGTGAGACACTGGAGCACGTGAGACACTGGACAGTGAGACACTGAAGCAGTGAGACACTGAAGCAGTGAGACACTGGAACAGTGAGACACTGAAGCAGTGAGACACTGAAGCAGTGAGACACAGGAACAGTGAGACACTGAAGCAGTGAGACACTGGAACAGTGAGACACTGAAGCAGTGAGACACTAGAACAGTGAGACAATTCAGACTCATTCAACAAAGCTTGACAACAGCCAAAGCCTGACAACAGTCAAAGCCTGACAACAGTCAAAACCTGACAAAAGTCAAAACCTGACAATTACCAAAGGTTGACAACTGTCAAGGGTTGACAACAGTCACTATTAACTCAAGATAATTATTAACACACAAGGTCTTGCGAGACCTGCGTGCTAAAAGGACACCAGAGAAATATACATGGATGCAGAGAGGATGTAGAAGAGAAGAAGAGGATGTAGAAGAGAAGAAGAGGGTGTAGAAGAGAAGAAGAGGATGTAGAAGAGAAGAAGAGGATGTAGAAGAGAAGAAGAGGATGTAGAAGAGAAGAAGAGGATGTAGAAGAGAAGAGGGTGTAGAAGAGAAGAAGAGGGTGTAGAAGAGAAGAAAAGGGTGTAGAAGAGAAGAAGAGGATGTAGAAGAGAAGAAGAGGGTGTAGAAGAGAAGAAGAGGTGTAGAAGAGAAGAAGAGGATGTAGAAGAGAAGAAGAGGGTGTAGAAGAGAAGAGGGTGTAGAAGAGAAGAAGAGGGTGTAGAAGAGAAGAAGAGGGTGTAGAAGAGAAGAAGAGGGTGTAGAAGAGAAGAGGGTGTAGAAGAGAAGAAGAGGTGTAGAAGAGAAGAAGAGGGTGTAGAAGAGAAGAAGAGGTGTAGAAGAGAAGAGGGTGTAGAAGAAGAAGAGGGTGTAGAAGAGAAGAGGTGTAGAAGAGAAGAAGAGGGTGTAGAAGAGAAGAAAGGGTGTAGAAAGAGAAGAGGGTGTAGAAGAGAAGAAGAGGTGTAGAAGAGAAGAAGAGGGTGTAGAAGAGAAGAAGAGGGTGTAGAAGAGAAGAAGAGGGTGTAGAAGAGAAGAAGAGGGTGTGAATGAATGGTTCAGAGAACCGACGAGTTGGTAAATTAGACACATATGCAACACTTGGGTATCTTTATTGAGGAAACGTTTCGCCACACAGTGGCTTCATCAGTCCATACAAAGGAGAATCGTGAAGAACAGGAGGAGTGTGAGGTTGTCAGGCCCTCAATCTTGAGACGATGTTGTCAGACGATGTTGTCAGTGTGGCGAAACGTTTCCTCAATAAAGATACCCAAGTGTTGCATATGTGTCTAATTTACCAACTCGTCGGTTCTCTGAACCATTCATTCACATCCTGTCTGACACTGCAACATCTTGGTATCTTAATACAGGGATTTCTTCGCTTGCCTATTCCTTGGGCACGACCTACTTCCACATTGAACAAATGTGACACCTCCTACTACTGCTGCACCTCTCCTGTCTACAGTATATAAGGTTCCTCTGCTCATATGCTGTTATTCTATTCAAGATTGATGGACTGACAACATCGTCTCAAGATTGAGGGCCTGACAACCTCACACTCCTCCTGTTCTTCACGATTCTCCTTTGTATGGACTGATGAAGCCACTGTGTGGCGAAACGTTTCCTCAATAAAGATACCCAAGTGTTGCATATGTGTCTAATTTACCAACTCGTCGGTTCTCTGAACCATTCATTCACATCCTGTCTGACACTGCAACATCTTGGTATCTTAATACAGGGATTTCTTCGCTTGCCTATTCCTTGGGCACGACCTACTTCCACATTGAACAAATGTGACACCTCCTACTACTGCTGCACCTCTCCTGTCTACAGTATATAAGGTTCCTCTGCTCATATGCTGTTATTCTATTCAAGATTGATGGACTGACAACATCGTCTCAAGATTGAGGGCCTGACAACCTCACACTCCTCCTGTTCTTCACGATTCTCCTTTGTATGGACTGATGAAGCCACTGTGTGGCGAAACGTTTCCTCAATAAAGATACCCAAGTGTTGCATATGTGTCTAATTTACCAACTCGTCGGTTCTCTGAACCATTCATTCACATCCTGTCTGACACTGCAACATCTTGGTATCTTAATACAGGGATTTCTTCGCTTGCCTATTCCTTGGGCACGACCTACTTCCACATTGAACAAATGTGACACCTCCTACTACTGCTGCACCTCTCCTGTCTACAGTATATAAGGTTCCTCTGCTCATATGCTGTTATTCTATTCAAGATTGATGGACTGACAACATCGTCTCAAGATTGAGGGCCTGACAACCTCACACTCCTCCTGTTCTTCACGATTCTCCTTTGTATGGACTGATGAAGCCACTGTGTGGCGAAACGTTTCCTCAATAAAGATACCCAAGTGTTGCATATGTGTCTAATTTACCAGAAGAAGAGGGTGTAGAAGAGAAGAGGATGTACAATATAAGAAGACGGTATAAAAGAGAAGAGGATGTAGAAGAGAAGAGGATGTAGAAGAGAAGAAGAGGGTGTAGAAGAGAAGAAGAGGGTGTAGAAGAGAAGAGGATGCAGAAAATAAGAAAGAGGGTGTAGAAGAGAAAAAGAGGATGCAGAAGATAAGAAGAGGGTGTAGAAGAGAAAAAGAGGATGTAGAAGGTGTAGAATAGAAGAGGATGTAGAAGGCGTAGAATAGAAGAGGATGTAGAAGAGAAGAAGAGGGTGTAGAAGATAAGAGGATGTAGAAAAGAATATATAAAAGAGAAGAGGATGTAGAAGAGGCGAAGAGGAATTACAAATGGTAGAAGGCAGAAACAAAAGAATGAGAATAAACGAAAGGAAATCTATTATTTTTGGGGGGCTGACTGGGTACCGGGTATATCGTACCCTGTACTGGTGGTCCTTATACGTGCCGGTGGGTACAAGATAAATGTCAACTTACCAAAAACAACACTAAAAAAAACTTGTCTTTACTAAAAAAAAAGTTTCTGACTAAAACGCGTCTTACAAAAAAACTTACTTGCCAGAACGTTTCTTACCAAAACGTGACGTACCAAAACGTTTCTCACAAAACGTGACGTACCAAAACGTTTCTCACAAAAAAGTTCTTTCTTGTTTTTAGAAGTGTAATAAGAGAGGAATGAGAGAAATCTGATAATTGTTTTTATGGCAAGGCGAGTGATGGGTGATTGTTTTTATGGCAAGGTGAGTGATGGGTGATTGTTTTTATGGCAAGGTGAGTGATGGGTGATTGTTTTTATGTTTTCATATAATTTTTCACCTAAGTTCATTGTTCAGTCAAATAAAAAAAAATGTAAATGGCATTTACTGGCTCCCACAATGCCCCTACACACAACACAATTTTTTATATATACCGCGCATACCTACGGTACAGACCAGTTTTCTATAATGTAGTCCTAAGCAGGCCTATGAGGACCATTTTGGAGGCTCTAGAATTTTGGCGTAAATTTACGTCACCGGCAGCTTGAGGGGTAGAACGCTTCCAGCAGGTACTGGAGTGTCTTACACAGCATAACATTCGAGCAGGTACTGGAGTGTCTTACACAGTATAACATTCCAGCAGGTACTGGAGTGTCTTACACAGGATACGACATTACACGACAGAAGGTTTTTAACAATCCTTCCCCTGGATGCAACCCACAGCAGTGGACTACCACACAAGTACCTATTTTTATAACTAAGTGGGCCGGGGCAGCAGTAATATAAAGAAAGCTTGTCCCTGTGTTTCTTCAGGGAATCGTGAGTGGAATGTTCTCACCTGTGAGGTAACGTGGCGGCCCCACGGGGAGTGTGGCTGTGGTTACCACTGTTATGCCCCCAGCACCATTGTAATGACTGTGAGGTCAGGTCTTGTAGCGCCCTGGGTCATCCCGGGGAAATTACCACTGCAGGGTCACACTGGTTACCCCCCCCCCCACCTTGCCAGTGGTAGGGTAGTGCATGGGCGTGTTGTTGTTGTTGGGCAGGAGCTGTGCTGGTTGTTGTTGTTGGGCAGGAGCTGTGCTGGTTGTTGTTGTTGGGCAGGAGCTGTGCTGGTTGTTGTTGTTGTTGGCAGGAGCTGTGCTGGTTGTTGTTGTTGTTGTGCAGGAGCTGTGCTGGTTGTTGTTGTTGTTGGGCAGGAGCTGTGCTGGTTGTTGTTGTTGTTGTTGTGCAGGAACTGTGCTGGTTGTTGTTGTTGTTGTGCAGGAGCTGTGCTGGTTGTTGTTGTTGTTGTGCAGGAGCTGTGCTGGTTGTTGTTGTTGTTGCAGGAGCTGTGCTGGTTGTTGTTGTTGTTGTGCAGGAGCTGTGCTGGTTGTTGTTGTTGTGCAGGAGCTGTGCTGGTTGTTGTTGTTGTTGTGCAGGAGCTGTGCTGGTTGTTGTTGTTGTTGTGCAGGAGCTGTGCTGGTTGTTGTTGTTGTTGTGCAGGAGCTGTGCTGGTTGTTGTTGTTGGACAGGAGCTGTGCTGGTTGTTGTTGTTGTTGTGCAGGAGCTGTGCTGGTTGTTGTTGTTGTTGGGCAGGAGCTGTGCTGGTTGTTGTTGTTGTTGGGCAGGAGCTGTGCTGGTTGTTGTTGTTGTTGTGCAGGAACTGTGCTGGTTGTTGTTGTTGTGCAGGAGCTGTGCTGGTTGTTGTTGCAGACTTGCTGGTTGTTGTTGTTGTGCAGGAGCTGTGCTGGGTGTTGTTGTTGTTGGACAGGAGCTGTGCTGGTTGTTTTGTTGTTGTGCAGGGCTGTGCTGGTTGTTGTTGTTGGACAGGAGCTGTGCTGGTTGTTGTTGTTGTTGTGCAGGAGCTGTGCTGGTTGTTGTTGTTGGACAGGAGCTGTGCTGGTTGTTGTTGTTGTTGTGCAGGAGCTGTGCTGGTTGTTGTTGTTGTGCAGGAGCTGTGCTGGTTGTTGTTGTTGGGCAGGAGCTGTGCTGGTTGTTGTTGTTGTGCAGGAGCTGTGCTGGTTGTTGTTGTTGGGCAGGAGCTGTGCTGGTTGTTGTTGTTGGGCAGGAGCTGTGCTGGTTGTTGTTGTTGTTGTGCAGGAGCTGTGCTGGTTGTTGTTGTTTGTGCAGGAGCTGTGCTGGTTGTTGTTTGTTGTCTGTGCAGGAGCTGTGCTGGTTGTTGTTGTTGTTGTGCAGGAGCTGTGCTGGTTGTTGTTGTTGTTGTGCAGGAGCTGTGCTGGTTGTTGTTGTTGTTGTGCAGGAACTGTGCTGGTTGTTGTTGTTGTGCAGGAGCTGTGCTGGTTGTTGTTGTTGTTGGGCAGGAGCTGTGCTGGTTGTTGTTGCAGGGCTGTCTGGTTGTTGTTGGGCAGGAGCTGTGCTGGTTGTTGTTGTTGGGCAGGAGCTGTGCTGGTTGTTGTTGTTGGGCAGGAGCTGTGCTGGTTGTTGTTGTTGGGCAGGAGCTGTGCTGGTTGTTGTTGTTGTGCAGGAGCTGTGCTGGTTGTTGTTGTTGGGCAGAGGCATGTGTGTGGTTGTTGTTGTTGTTGTGCAGGAGCTGTGCTGGTTGTTGTTGTTGTTGTGCAGGAGCTGTGCTGGTGGTTGTTGTTGGGCAGGAGCTGTGCTGGTTGTTGTTGTTGGGCAGGAGCTGTGCTGGTTGTTGTTGTTGGCAGGAGCTGTGCTGGTTGTTGTTGTTGGGCAGGAGCTGTGCTGGTTGTTGTTGTTGTGCAGGAGCTGTGCTGGTTGTTGTTGTTGGGCAGGAGCTGTGCTGGTTGTTGTTGTTGGGCAGGAACAGTGTTGGTTGTTGTTGTTGTTGTTGTTGGGCAGGAGCAGTGCTGGTTGTTGGGCAGGAGCAGTGCTGGTTGTTGGGCAGGAGCAGTGCTGGTTGTTGTTGTTGTTGTTGGGCAGGAGCAGTGCTGGTTGTTGTTGTTGTTGTTGGGCAGGAGCAGTGCTGGTTGTTGTTGTTGGGCAGGAGCAGTGCTGGTTGTTGTTGTTGTTGTTGGGCAGGAGCAGTGCTGGTTGTTGTTGTTGGGCAGGAGCAGTCAGGTCCAGGTCACATCCACTAGCTTGTGCTGATGGATCTGATGCCGTGCTCCTTCCTTAAGTGGATGTGACCTGCCCTGACTAGGCTTGGGCCGGTGGATGACTTGGACATGCCTCATATGGGCCAGTAGGCCTGTTGCAGTGTTCCTTTTTTCTTTTGTTTTTATGTTCTTATTAGCACAAGCTTATCAGGTCCAACTCACACCCACCAACACCCACTTATGTATTTATCTAACCTATTTTTAAAACTACACAACGTTTTAGCTTCCATGACGGTTCTATTGTTCTATTGTACTACTGTTCCCTGCTATCCTTGTTACTGCTACTGTTGTATGGGCCAGTAGGCCTTGTGCAGTGTTCCTCCAACCTATACAAGTGCATAGTTTTGAGGGTCATCGTCTCCACGCCCCGGTCTCAGACCAGGCCTCCTGGTTGACGGCCTGACCTGTCAGCCTGTCTGATAAGAACATAAGAAAGAAGGAACACTGCAGAAGGCCTACTGGCCCATGCGAGGCAGGTCCAAGTCTCCAACCGGCTTAAGCCATTGCCCTAACCTAGTCAGGTCAGGTCACGCAACAAATTTAGGTTTAGCAAGGATATAGGAAAATGCTGGTTTGGCACTAGAGTTGTAGATGAGTGGAACAAACTTCCGAGTATCGTCACTGAAGCGGGAACCATAGGAGGCTTTAAAAGTAGGCTGCACAGGTACATGAGTGGGTGTGGGTGGGTATGAGCTGAATTTGCCTAGTATGGGCCAGCAGGCCTTCTGCAGTGCTCCTCCTTTCTTAGGTTCTTATGTTTGGGACAAGAAGTTAGACGCAAGCGCCATAACACGGCTGATCATGAACGCCCTGAAGGAAACACTCAATTTCCCTCTTGTAGACGTTTCTATTGGTCTATTTTTAATCTCTCCTTCTTCCAGTGTTGTTCCTTGTTGCTAATCTCTCCTGCTTCCAGTGTTGTTCCTTGTTGCTAATCTCTCCTGCTTCCAGTGTTGTTCCTTGTTGCTAATCTCTCCTGCTTCCAGTGTTGTTCCTTGTTGCTAATCTCTCCTGCTTCCAGTGTTGTTCCTTGTTGCTAATCTCTCCTGCTTCCAGTGTTGTTCCTTGTTGCTAATCTCTCCTTCTTCCAGTGTTGTTCCTTGTTGCTAATCTCTCCTGCTTCCAGTGTTGTTCCTTGTTGCTAATCTCTCCTGCTTCAGTGTTGTTCCTTGTTGCTAATCTCTCCTGCTTCCATTTGTTGTTCCTTGTTGCTAATTTTCTCCTGCTTCCAGTGTTGTTCCTTGTTGCTAATCTCTCTTCCAGTGTTGTTCCTTGTTGCTAATCTCCTGCTTCAGTGTTGTCCTTGTGTAATCTCCCAGTGTTGTTCCTTGTTGCTAATCTCTCCTGCTTCCAGTGTTGTTCCTTGTTGCTAATCTCTCTGCTTCCAGTGTTGTTCCTTGTTGCTAATCTCTCCTGCTTCCAGTGTTGTCCTGTTGCTAATCTCTTCTTCCAGTGTTTTCCTTGTTGCTAATCTCTCCTGCTTCCAGTGTTGTTCCTTGTTGCTAATCTCTCCTGCTTCCAGTGTTGTTCCTTGTTGCTAATCTCTCCTGCTTCCAGTGTTGTTCCTTGTTGCTAATCTCTCCTGCTTCCAGTGTTGTTCCTTGTTGCTAATCTCTCCTGCTTCCAGTGTTGTTCCTTGTTGCTAATCTCTCCTGCTTCCAGTGTTGTTCCTTGTTGCTAATCTCTCCTGCTACCAGTGTTGTTCCTTGTTGCTAATCTCTCCTGCTACCAGTGTTGTTCCTTGTTGCTAATCTCTCCTGCTTCCAGTGTTGTTCCTTGTTGCTAATCTCTCCTGCTTCCAGTGTTGTTCCTTGTTGCTAATCTCTCCTGCTACCAGTGTTGTTCGTCACCTCTGCTGTGAATCCTTTTTGAACTCCTGCTTCCAGTGTTGTTCCTTGTTGCTAATCTCCTTTCCATGTTCTTTGCGACCAGTGTTGTTCCTTGTTGCTAATCTCTCCTGCTACCAGTGTTGTTCCTTGTTGCTAATCTCTCCTGCTTCCAGTGTTGTTCCTTGTTGCTAATCTCTCCTGTTGCCAGTGTTGTTCCTTGTTGCTCGTCCCACTGCTTCCAGTGTTGTTCGTCCCTCTGCTGTGAATGACGTGGACTCAGTTGTACGAACACATTTTCTTTTTAACGGTGAAACAAAATAAAAACGGGAATCTTCTTTATAGTTCGTGCGACAACATGTGAACTACTGCGCTCCTGGCGGGGAACAATGGAAATAAGTCACACTGACGTATGTCAACCATTGTATAACTGTATAATAATCTGTAAAAAATCATACGTAGTGCATCATGATAAAGTCTATCTTCTCTTTCCATGTATATGGTGTGTGATTTACACTTATAATGTTGATAAATAATTGTGTGGGAAGAGTTGTCAATAGAGTTTAGGACAGAAACTATCTAACAAACGAAGACTGCGCAGTGTGTTTGATCAAACACTCAGGCTAAAACTCTCCTGCAAACATGGACACCACTCAAACCATGGGGCAAACAACACAAAACATGCACCACCACCACATTAAGTTAAAATAATCTCACCAATTAGAACATAAAATCCTTAACGTCAAAAGGCTCCTCTAAATTTTCTCTGGGGTCCCTGCAGGCACCCCGGTATTTATTCAAATATGACCGAGGTGAAAACTCTGAAGCCGTGGGCAAAAAGTTAAAACGTGCTCCACGGTCAGCTGCATGCCTGAAGGTACAAAGAGAGGAGGAGGATCTCCTGCAAGCAGGTGACAAAGGACAATGTGCACGTGACATCTCAAGGTACATACAATAGTCGCATAATGACGAGTCTTGTCGAATGAAGGAGAGCCAAACTCTCATATCATATTAAACCATGTTCAACTTGTTGCTAGTATGTAGGGCCCACTGGGCCTGTGAATATTTAAGGCCATATTTATGTTGCCTGTGATGTCACTATGAGGCAAAAAGCGTACTACAAAATAAGTTTACTACAGTAGCAGTCGCCTCAGCAACCGCGCGTTCCTTACCCGGGTGCCTGACACGTTCCTTACCCGTGTGCCTGACACGTTCCTTACCCGGGTGCCTGACACGTTCCAAGCAGGAATTATAAACACCTTTTTCTTTTCTCTGTCCTCTCTAAATGTCCAAACCACCTCAACAACCTCTCCACACCTCATAATATCTGATGTGGGGATAAGATTATTAACTAAGAGAGAAGAAAACCTTGATTGTCGTGCCACTGACCCTCCACGACCTGTCGTTTTCTTCACAAGTTAACATACCTTCACGACCTGTCGGGTCATCAAGCTCGCCTTCTTCTTCTCTCAAACTTCCTGATTCTCATTTTTTTTCTTTTCTTTGATGTTCTGTTTTACATCTGATTTACTCCAGTCACTCTCAATATATTTTAATGTTTATCGTTTCTCTCTCTCTCTCCCGTTATCTGTAGCGCATTCCTGTTGTCTCACTCCTCTTCCCTCCCCACGTCATTTATTTATCCCTTGTCCTTCATTTCCCTCAGTCCTCCTATACTCACACCCTCCACAATAACTTCAAGAGAGAGAGAGAGAGAGAGAGAGAGAGAGAGAGAGAGAGAGAGAGAGGCTGTAGATAATAAGCTGAAGATGACCTCTCACAGGATACAATGGCCGCCTCTCAAGACTTTCTGCAGAGAGGTTGCCTCCTTCCCTCCTAGACATACCTTCTCTCTCTCTCTCTCTCTCTCTCCTCTCTCTCTCCTCTCTCTCTCCTCTCCCTCCCCTCTCTCTCTCTCCCTCTCCTCTCTCTCTCTCTCTCTCTCTCTCTCTCTCTCTCTCTCTCCTCTCTCTCTCTCTCTCTCTCTCTCTCTCTCTCTCTCCTCTCTCTCTCTCTCTCTCTCTCTCTCTCTCTCCTCTCTCTCTCTCTCTCTCTCTCTCTCTCTCTCCCCTCTCTCTCTCTCTCTCTCTCTCTCTCTCTCTCTCTCTCTCTCTCTCTCTCTCCCCTCTCTCTCTCTCTCTCTCTCCCCTCTCTCTCTCTCTCTCTCTCTCTCCCCTCTCTCTCTCTCTCTCTCTCTCTCTCTCTCTCTCTCTCTCTCTCGCTCTGTGCCTTTTGGTACAGTTCTGGTTTACGAGCACAACAATGAACCGTGAACACGAATCAATGTTCATTTATCTATTAACTTTAAAGAACTTGCGGGACTGAGGTCCAGCTGGAAGAGGAGGAGGAGGAGGAGGAGGAGAAGAATTAGGAGGAGAAGAATTAGGAGGAGGAAGAGGATCGGGAGGAGGAAAGAGTGAAGGCCGTAGTGAACAGAACACAATGCTAGACAGATCCTCCCAGTGACTGGGCTGTACACACCATGAATAAATGAACGAGAGAGAAAGAGAGAGAGAGAGAGGGGGGGGAGGGAGGGTTAATTACGTGTTAAGCTTCCTGAATTACATCTCTATGTAGTAATTTCAAACACCGTGGCCCTGATTACAACCCTCAGTGTTGTGTTGAACCACCGACAACACTCTAGTACACTGAGCACTCAGCACTACAACTAGTACATGAACACTAGTACACTGACAGCACTAGTACATGACAACACTAGTACAATACAGCACTCTAGTACACTGACAGCACTCTAGTACAATGACAACACTAGTACAATGACAACACTCTAGTACACTGACAACACACTAGTACACTGACAACATTAGTACATGACAAACACTCTAGTACAATGAAACACCTAGTACACTGACAACACCTAGTACACTGACAAACTCTAGTACACTGAAAGCACTCTAGTACACTGACAACACACTAGTACACTGACAACACTCTAGTACACTGACAGCACTCTAGTACACTGACAACACACTAGTACAATGACAGCACTCTAGTACACTTACAACACACTAGTACACTGACAACAGTAGTACAATGACAACACTCTAGTACACTGACAACACACTAGTACACTGACAACACTCTAGTACACTGACAAAACACTAGTACAATGACAACACTCTAGTACACTGACAACACTCTAGTACACTGACAACACCCTAGAACACTGCCAGCACTCTAGTACAATGACAACACTCCAGTACACTGACAACACTCTAGTACACTGACAACACTCTAGTACACTGCCAACACTCTAGTACAATGACAACACCTAGTACACTGACAGCACTCTAGTACAATGACAACACTAGTACACTGACAACACTCTAGTACACTGACAACACTCTAGTACACTGACAACACTAGTACACTGACAACACACTAGTACACTGACAACACACTAGTACACTGACAACACTGGTACACTGACAACACCCTAGTACCCTGAAAACACACTAGTACACTGACAACACTCTAGTACACTGACAACATAGTACACTGACAACACACAAGTACATTGACAACACACTAGTACACTGACAACACTCCAGTACACTAACAACACACTAGTACACTGACACACTAGTACAATGACACTCTAGTACACTGACAACACACTAGTACACTGACAACACACTAGTACACTGACAACACACTAGTACACTGACAACACTCTAGTACACTAACAACACTAGTACACTGACAACACTCTAGTACAATGACAACACACTAGTACATTGACAACACACTAGTCACTGACGACTGTCTACTGACAACACATGTAACTGCACTGTCAGTGTTACTAAACAGACACTTTCTTATACTCCACACCCTTCAAGGAGGGTTCTTGATGCTGGTGAAGCCTTGACCTTCAAGGAGGGTTCTTGATGCTGGTGAAGCCTCGACCTTCAAGGAGGGTTCTTGATGCTGGTGAAGCCTCGACCTTCAAGGAGGGTTCTTGATGCTGGTGAAGCCTCGACCTTCAAGGACGGTTTTTGATGCTGGTGAAGCCTCGACCTTCAAGGTTCTTGATGCTGGTGAAGCCTCGACCTTCAAGGAGGGTTCTTGATGCTGGTGAAGCCTCGACCTTCAAGGAGGGTTCTTGATGCTGGTGAAGCCTCGACCTTCAAGGAGGGTTCTTGATGCTGGTGAAGCCTCGACCTTCAAGGAGGGTTCTTGATGCTGGTGAAGCCTCGACCTTCAAGGAGGGTTCTTGATGCTGGTGAAGCTTCGACCTTCAAGGTTCTTGATGCTGGTGAAGTCTCGACCTTCAAAGAGGGTTCTTGATGCTGGTGAAGCCTCGACCTTCAAGGAGGGTTCTTGATGCTGGTGAAGCCTCGACCTTCAAGGAGGGTTTTTGATGCTGGTGAAGCCTCGACCTTCAAAGGTTCTTGATGCTGGTGAAGCCTCGACCTTCAAGAGGGTTCTTGATGCTGGTGAAGCCTCGACCTTCAAGAGGGTTCTTGATGCTGGTGAAGCCTCGACCTTCAAGGAGGGTTCTTGATGCTGGTGAAGCCTCGACCTTCAAGGAGGGTTTTTGATGCTGGTGAAGCCTCGACCTTCAAGGAGGGTTTTTGATGCTGGTGAAGCCTCGACCTTCAAGGAGGGTTTTTGATGCTGGTGAAGCCTCGACCTTCAAGGAGGGTTTTTGATGCTGGTATACCACACCCACAAACGTGTAAAACACACTGTGGAATAAAGACACATAAGCCACGCTTTAGAAACTGTTGAGGAGACGTTTCGCCCGCTGTGTACTGTGTCAAGGCGGAGAAGAGAAAGAAAATACAGAATTATGGACACATGTCAAGTAATTTTTTTTGTGACTCATCCTCTCAGTTCAACTTTTTTTTACCCCCCCCCCCATCCCTTTTTTTTGCAACTTTTTCCATGTGACCCTACGGATACTACTAGGCCTACGGAGACTACTAGGCCTACGGAGACTACTAGGCCTGCGGAAACAACTAGGCCTACTGAGACTATTAGGCCTACGGAGACTACTAGGCCTACGGAGACTATTAGGCCATGCTAGGCATGTCCCTCTCACACAAGCATATTTTATAAATATACCCGAAGCGACAGATTTAATGTCAACTTTTGACATTCTTCCACGACTGTGTTGTTGCAGCTGGTGACGCCCACACACACACACACACACACACACACACACACACACACACACACACACACACACGGGCGTGTTGTTGCAGCTGGTGACGCCCAAACACACACACACACACACACACGGGCGTGTTGTTGCAGCTGGTGACGCCCAAACACACACACACACGGGCGTGTTGTTGCAGCTGGTGACGCCCAAACACACACACACACACACGGGCGTGTTGTTGCAGCTGGTGACGCCCAAACACACACACACGGCGTGTGTTGAGCTGGTGACGCCAAACACACACACACACACGGGCGTGTTGTTTCAGCTGGTGACGCCCAAACACACACACACACAGGGCGTGTTGTTGCAGCTGGGACGCCAAACACACACACACACACACACACACACACACACACACGGGCGTGTTGTTGTAGATGGTGACGCCCACACACACACACACACACACACGGGCGTGTTGTTGTAGATGGTGACGCCCACACACACACACACACACACACACACACACGGGCGTGTTGTTGCAGCTGGTGACGCCCACACACACACGGGCGTGTTGTTGCACCTGGTGACGCCCACACACACACACGGGCGTGTTGTTGCAGCTGGTGACGCCTACACACACACACACACACGGGCGTGTTGTTGCAGCTGGTGACGCCCACACACACGCACACGGGCGTGTTGTTACAGCTGGTGACGCCCACACACACACACAGGCGTGTTGTTACAAATGGTGACGCCCACACACACACACGGGCGTGTTGTTGCAGATGGTGACGAGCACACACACACGGGCGTGTTGTTCCAGATGGTGACGCCCACACACACGGGCGTGTTGTTGCAGATGGTGACGCCCACACACACGGGTGTGTTGTTGCAGCTGGTGACGCCCACACACACAAGGGCGTGTTACTGCAGCTGGTGACGCCCACACACACACGGGAGTGTTGTTGCAGCTGGTGACGCCAACACACACACACGGGCGTGTTGTTGCAGATGTTGACGCCCACACACACACAAGGGCGTGTTACTGCAGCTGGTGACGCCCACACAAACGGGCGTGCTGCAGCTGGTGACTTAACACACACACACACACACACACACACACACACACACACACACACACACACGCTGACAGAGTACAGGCTAGGCGGACAAAGGCTACAAACCTCGGCAAAGGAGAAAGACCTTGGGGTGAGTATAACGCCAAGCACGTCTCCGGAGGCACACATCAACCAGATAACTGCGGCAGCATATGGGCGACTGGCAAACCTAAGATTAGCGTTCCGTTACCTTAACAAGGAATCGTTCAAGACACTGTACACCGTGTACGTCAGGCCCATACTAGAATATGCAGCACCAGTCTGGAACCCACACCTGGTCAAGCACGTAAAGAAACTAGAGAAAGTGCAAAGGTTTGCGACAAGGTTAGTTCCACAACTCAGGGGTCTGTCCTATGAAGAAAGGTTGAGGGAAATAGGACTAACAACACTGGAGGAAAGAAGGGTCAGAGGAGACATGATAACGACATACAAAATACTGCGGGGAATCGACAAGGTAGACAGTGACAGGATGTTCCAGAGAGGGAACACAGAAACAAGGGGACACAACTGGAAGCTGAAGACTCAGATGAGTCAAAGGGATGTTAGGAAGCATTTCTTCAGCCACAGAGTAGTCAGGAAGTGGAATAGTCTTGAGAAAGATATAGTGTAGGCAGGAACCATACACAGTTTTAAGACGAGGTATGATAAAGCTCATGGAGCAGGGAGAGCAGAGACCCAGTAGCGGACAGCGAAGAGGCGGGGCCAGGAGCTGAGTCTCGACCCCTGCAACCACAATTAGGTGAGTACAATTAGGTGAGTACAGGCGTGTTGTTGCAGCTGGTGACGCCCACACACACGGGCGTGCTGCAGCTGGTGACCTAACACACGGGTGTGTTACAACTCAGCTGACCACAACAAAGAGTACAGCGCTGCCTGACATGGTTCCGAGAGTGTCACTGGTGGGGTGGTAACTACCATTGTTAGCGCAAGCAGCACCGCATTACAAGGGTGAGTGTATGTTTATCACTGTACTCACTAGGTTGTACTCAGTTGTGTCTGCGGGAGGGGAAGGTTCGAGTGGGCTGCCTGCTGGTGCTCAGTACTCTATGACTGGCCCTCACATGTGTCATATACAGCATTCTGAAAAATTCTTTGTTGGGGTCACTGAACGTTGCTCTGGGATACGCTAACCAATGCTATGCGATAGGTTTTTCTTTATGTTTAATCCATGAACTTTCTCCTTGAGCGATATTTATAGTTTTCATGTCTTGAGCCGTACTCCGTCTCTGGTCTTCTCTCTCTTTCTCTCTCCCCAATTTACGTGAAATTACATTTAGAAGGGTTGAACTCCAACAGCCACTTGTCTGACCGCCCTTGCAACGCGTCAAAGCCTTCCTGCAGTTAATTCTTGTCAGCGTGACACTACCGGCAAACAATGATACATAAAATTCGATTACCCAGTAGCAGGTCATTTTCCACATATTAGGAAAAGTAATGGCCCTAGTACTGATCCTTAGGGAACCCCACTCGTTAACCTTTCTTGTTACTGAAACGTCCGCCGTTACCATACGTCTGTCTCCTGTTTGTTAGTTATTCCTTGATACACTGTAGTTCTTAACCTTGTATACCTGCTTTCTAACCAAGTTTGGAAATCAATCTCTAGTAGAGTACAGTGACAAATGCTTTCCTCTGTGTATGCACTAGCCTACATGTGTGTGTGTGTGTCATACGTACACATTAATCACAATGACCAGTGCTGTCACGCTCACAGACATACATACCACTGACCACTTATCTCTCTCAAACACACGCACACTCAACAATGAACAATTCTCACACGCGCATACACATAATAAAATGACCACCCGTCTCTCACTTCTCTCTCTCTCTCTCTCTTCTCTATCTCTCTCCATACAGACAATCCATCGACTATCTAGTGCGCAAAAATCACTTCCGGTGGGCCAGCTGCAGCCAAGGACTGTCACCTGACAAGGTCAGTGTAAACAGGACGACCACACACACACACACACACACACACACACACACACACACACACACACACCAGTGACAACCCAACAATAAACACACACTCAGCACACATATGCACCCACCACAGCCTGCTTGAACACGCCTGACCAGAGGTACATGACAGAAACTAGATCCAGGGAACGATGGCGAACCTACAAACCATGTAAGATCAGTCTAAAAGCGGATAGGAGACAGGTACAAGTCGGTTTAAAAACGGATAAGAGACAGGTACAAGTCGGTCTAAAAACGTAGAGGAGACAAAGGTACAAGTCGGTTTAAAAACGGAGAGGAGAGAGGTACAAATCAGTCCAAAAACGGAGAGGAGACAGGTACAAGTCAGTCTAAAAACGGATAGGAGACAGGTGCAAGTCGGTCTAAAAACGGATAGAAGACAGAGATACAAGTCAGTCTAAAAACGGAGAGGAGATAAGGAGCGTTTAACTATACTCTTGAGGTCGATCTTTTCCTCCTCCACATGTGGGTCTGACTTGCCCCACAGTCGTCATTGTAGCCTTAATTACAACGTATTACAGCAGTAAGTGAAAGTACATTAAGCAGATACGAGGGTTATTATAGCTGCTATTACACGCTCACTACAAGTACCAGCCTCACACTTTGTGATACAAACTACAAGTACCAGCCTCACACTTTGTGATACAACTACAAGTACCAGCCTCACACCTTGTGATACAATTACAAGTACCAGCCTCACACTACACTTGTGATACAAGCTACAAGCACCAGCCTCACACTACACTTGTGATACAAGCTACAAGCACCAGCCTCACACTACACTTGTGATACAACTACAAGCACCAGCCTCACACTACACTTGTGATACAAGCTACAAGCACCAGCCTCACACTACACTTGTGATACAACTACAAGTACCAGCCTCACACTACACTTGTGATACAAGCTACAAGTACCAGCCTCACACTACACTTGTGATACAACTACAAGTACCAGCCTCACACCACACTTGTGATACAAGCTACAAGTACCAGCCTCACACTACACTTGTGATACAAGCTACAAGTACCAGCCTCACACTACACTTGTGATACAAGCTACAAGCACCAGCCTCACACTACACTTGTGATACAACTACAAGCACCAGCCTCACACTACACTTGTGATACAAGCTACAAGCCAGCCTCACACCACACTTGTGATACAACTACAAGTACCAGCCTCACACTACACTTGTGATGCAAGCTACAAGTACCAGCCTCACACTACACTTGTGATACAACTACAAGTACCAGCCTCACACTACACTTGTGATACAAGCTACAAGTACCAGCCTCACACTACACTTGTGATACAACTACAAGTACCAGCCTCCCACTACACTTGTGATACAAGCTACAAGTATCAGCCTCACACCACACTTGTGATACAACTACAAGTACCAGCCTCACACTACACTTGTGATACAAGCTACAAGTACCAGCCTCACACTACACTTGTGATACAAGCTACAAGCACCAGCCTCACACTACACTTGTGATACAACTACAAGTACCAGCCTCACACTACACTTGTGATACAAGCTACAAGTACCAGCCTCACACCACACTTGTGATACAACTACAAGTACCAGCCTCACACTACACTTGTTGTGATACAACTACAAGTACCAGCCTCACACTACACTTGTGATACAAGCTACAAGTACCAGCCTCACACCACACTTGTGATACAACTACAAGTACCAGCCTCACACTACACTTGTGATACAAGCTACAAGTACCAGCCTCACACTACACTTGTGATACAACTACAAGCACCAGCCTCACACTACACTTGTTGTGATACAACTACAAGTACCATCCTCACACTACACTTGTGATACAAGCTACAAGTACCAGCCTCACACTACACTTGTGATACAACTACAAGTACCAGCCTCACACTACACTTGTGATACAACTACAAGTACCAGCCTCACACTACACTTGTGATACAACTACAAGCACCAGCCTCACACTACACTTGTGATAAAACTACAAGTACCAGCCTCACACTACACTTGTGATACAAGCTACAAGTACCAGCCTCACACCACACTTGTGATACAACTACAAGTACCAGCCTCACACTACACTTGTGATACAAGCTACAAGTACCAGCCTCACACTACACTTGTGATACAAGCTACAAGCACCAGCCTCACACTACACTTGTGATACAAGCTACAAGCACCAGCCTCACACTACACTTGTGATACAACTACAAGCACCAGCCTCACACTACACTTGTTGATACAACTACAAGTACCAGCCTCACACTACACTTGTGATACAACTACAAGCACCAGCCTCACACTACACTTGTTGTGATACAACTACAAGCACCAGCCTCACACTACACTTGTTGTGATACAACTACAAGTACCAGCCTCACACTACACTTGTTGTGATACAAGCTACAAGTACCAGCCTCACACTACACTTGTTGTGATACAACTACAAGCACCAGCCTCACACTACACTTGCTTGAGTGATACAACTACAAGCACCAGCCTCACACTACACTTGTGATACAACTACAAGACCAGCCTCACACTACACTTGTGATACAACTACAAGCACCAGCCTCACACTACACTTGTGGGTACAAGCTACAAGCACCAGCCTCACACTACACTTGTGATACAACTACAAGCACCAGCCTCACACTACACTTGTTGTGATACAACTACAAGCACCAGCCTCACACTACACTTGTGATACAAGCTACAAGCACCAGCCTCACACTACACTTGTGATACAAGCTACAAGCACCAGCCTCACACTACACTTGTTGTGATACAACTACAAGCACCAGCCTCACACTACACTTGTGATACAACTACAAGTACCAGCCTCACACTACACTTGTGATACAACTACAAGCACCAGCCTCACACTACACTTGTGATACAACTACAAGCACCAGCCTCACACTACACTTTTGATACAACTACAAGCACCAGCCTCACACTAACTTGTGATACAACTACAAGCACCAGCCTCACACTACACTTGTTGTGATACAACTACAAGCACCAGCCTCACACTACCTTGTGATACAACTACAAGCTACCAGCCTCACACTACACTTGTGATACAACTACAAGTACCAGCCTCACACTACACTTGTGATACAAGCTACAAGCACCAGCCTCACACTACACTTGTGATACAAGCTACAAGCACCAGCCTCACACTACAATTGTGATACAAGCTACAAGCATCAGCCTAACACTACACTTGTTGTGATACAACTACAAGCACCAGCCTCACACTACACTTGTGATACAAGCTACAAGCACCAGCCTCACACTATACTTGTGATACAAGCTACAAACACCAGCCTCACACTACACTTGTGATACAAGCTACAAGCACCAGCCTCACACTACACTATATATGACCAAATAAACATGATAACAATGAAAACAAAAACACACCGCGTCATTAAACAAGAAAATCAAACGAAGGCAGAATATACATAAAGTAATATATGGAAGCTGGGAAAAAGTAACTAGTGTTCTATAAAGCGATAATTACCTATAATTATTAATGGGTCAGAACAGGTGTACGTTTGTGACATAGGAAATACAGAGATGGATCAAATGAAGGGGAAGAGAGGCAGGGGGAGAGAGGCAGGGAAGAGAGGCAGGGGAAAAGGAAGAGAGGTAGGGGAAAGGAAGAGAGGTAGGGGAAAGAGAGGCAGGCACATGGAACCGAAGCAAATAATGGAGATGGTGTATTTATTATTATTATTATTATTATTATTGTTATTACATATTTCAAAAAGAAAACGCCAAACGCATCAGGGGATGAGAATAAAGACCAGACATGGAATACAGAGGAATCTCTCTCTCTCTCTCTCTCTCTCTCTCTCTCTCTCTCAGCTCTACAACAAGGCACTTCAGTAATACCCTCCCTCCCTCTCTCAGCTCTACAACAAGGCACTCCAGTAATACCCTCCCTCCCTCTCTCAGCTCTACAACAAGGCACTCCAGTAATACCCTCGCTCCCTCTCTCAGCTCTACAACAAGGCACTCCAGTAATACCCTCGCTCCCTCTCTCAGCTCTACAACAAGGCACTCCAGTAATACCCTCCCTCCCTCTCTCAGCTCTACAACAAGGCACTCCAGTAATACCCTCTCTCCCTCTCTCAGCTCTACAACAAGGCACTCCAGTAATACCCTCGCTCCCTCTAGATAATTAACCACACATTACCCCATTTATTCTCCTTACTGTTTATTCCCCCTGTTTCTTCCATCTTATGCTTTCCTTACCTTCTATCTCAATCTTTTTAATTGTGTATATACGTTTTGGTATATTCTTAATGTGAGTTTTGTTATATTCTTAATATGGTAAACCTTAATGTTGATTTAAATGGTTGCTTATATGTATGTATGATGTAGTATTATGTATGAATGTATATATTATGTATGAATGTATGTATTATGTATTAATGTATGTATTATGTATGAATGTATGTATTGTATGAATGTATGTATTATGTATGAATGTATGTATTATGTATAGATGTGTATCAACACAAGGGCTCACCCCCCCCCCCATTCTTCCCATCTCTGGTTTCATATTTTGGGTAAATTACTTTTAATTACAGAAGGAGAGGGGCGCCCTCTCTCCCCAATCCTTCCCCTCCCCTCCCCTCGCACCAGCACGGGGAGATATAACGACTTGATCACCATGTAATCACGGCGCCTTCACCTTCACCCTGCAGGGGTCCACATGTACCTGGGGTCCACATGTACCTGGGATGCACCTGTACCTTGGGTTCACCTGTACCTGGGGTCCAGCTGTACCTGGCTGTTGCAGGTGGTTCATGGTGTCCCTAAAGTAGTAGTCTTCCAGTGTATGTACGCTGAGATATACACAAACACACACCTCTTGGTGTGTATATACCGAGAGAGAGAGATACCTGTGTGTATATACGAGACACACACACCTCTCTGTGTATATAACCTGCGTAGACTCTCAAAGAAATAATGCTGATCACTGTGTTTAAGCGAATGGACAAAATGGTAACTAACATTAGCTGGAGCAGCGAGGATCACTGGTGCAGGTGGAGGACGCTACTAGTGCTGGTGGACGCTACTAGTGCTGGTGGACGCTACTAGTGCTGGAGGACGCTACTAGTGCTGGAGGACGCTACTAGTGCTGGTGGACGCTACTAGTGCTGGTGGACGCTACTAGTGCTGGTGGACGCTACTAGTGCTGGTGGACGCTACTAGTGCTGGAGGACGCTACTAGTGCTGGAGGGCGCTACTAGTGCTGGTGGACGCTACTAGTGCTGGAGGACGCTACTAGTGCTGGAGGGTCTACTAGTGCTGGAGGGTGCTACTAGTGCTGGAGGACGCTACTAGTGCTGGAGGACGCTACTAGTGCTGGAGGGTCTACTAGTGCTGGAGGGTGCTACTAGTGCTGGTGGACGCTACTAGTGCTGGAGGACGCTACTAGTGCTGGAGGACGCTACTAGTGCTGGAGGGTCTACTAGTGCTGGAGGGTGCTACTAGTGCTGGAGGGCGCTACTAGTGCTGGAGGGCTACTAGTGCTGGAGGGTGCTACTAGTGCTGGAGGACGCTACTAGTGCTGGAGGGTCTACTAGTGCTGGAGGGTGCTACTAGTGCTGGAGGACGCTACTAGTGCTGGAGGGCGCTACTAGTGCTGGAGGACGCTACTAGTGCTGGAGGGCGCTACTAGTGCTGGAGGACGCTACTAGTGCTGGAGGCGCTACTAGTGCTGGAGGGTGCTACTAGTGCTGGAGGGTGCTACTAGTGCTGGAGGGTGCTACTAGTGCTGGAGGACGCTACTAGTGCTGGAGGGCGCTACTAGTGCTGGAGGATGCTACTAGTGCTGGAGGGTGCTACTAGTGCTGGAGGGTCTACTAGTGCTGGAGGGGGCTACTAGTGCTGGAGGCGCTAGTGCTGGAGGGTCTACTAGTGCTGGAGGACGCTACTAGTGCTGGAGGGTCTACTAGTGCTGGAGGGTGCTACTAGTGCTGGAGGGCGCTACTAGTGCTGGAGGACGCTACTAGTGCTGGAGGACGCTACTAGTGCTGGGAGGGCTACTAGTGCTGGAGTGATCGGGTACTAGTGCTGGAGGACGCTACTAGTGCTGGAGGGTCTACTAGTGCTGGAGGGTGCTACTAGTGCTGGAGGGCGCTACTATGCTGGAGGACGCTACTAGTGCTGGAGGGCTACTAGTGGCTGGAGGGGACACTAGTGCTGGAGGTGCTACTAGTGCTGGAGGCGCTACTAGTGCTGGAGGGACGCTACTAGTGCTGGAGGGCGCTACTAGTGCTGGAGGACGCTACTAGTGCTGGAGGACGCTACTAGTGCTGGAGGGTGCTACTAGTGCTGGAGGCTACTGTGCTGAGGACTACTAGTGCTGGAGGACGCTACTAGTGCTGGAGGACGCTACTAGTGCTGGAGGACGCTACTGTAGCTGGGGCGCTACTAGTGCTGGAGGAGCTACTAGTGCTGGAGGGGCTATAGTGCTGGAGGGCGTACTAGTGCTGGAGGTGCTACTAGTGCGAGCTACTAGTGCTGGAGGGCTACTAGTGCTGGAGGGGCTACTAGTGCTGGAGGGCACTGTGCTGGGGGTGCTAGTGCTGGAGGTGCTACTAGTGCTGGAGGACGCTACTAGTGCTGGAGGCTACTAGTGCTGGAGGTGCTACTAGTGCTGGAGGACGCTACTAGTGCTGGAGGGCGTACTAGTGCTGGGGGTGCACTAGTGCTGGAGGTGCTACTAGTGCTGGAGGTGCTACTAGTGCTGGAGGCGCTACTAGTGCTGGAGGGCGCTACTAGTGCTGGAGGCGTACTAGTGCTGAGGATGCTACTAGTGCTGGAGGGCTACTAGTGCTGGAGGACGCACTAGTGGAGGACGCTACTAGTGCTGAGGACGCTACTAGTGCTGGAGGAGCTACTAGTGCTGGAGGGCCTAGTGCTGGAGGGCTACTAGTGCTGGAGGGGCTACTAGTGCTGGAGGACGCTACTAGTCTGGAGGACGCTACTAGTGCTGGAGGACTACTAGGCTGGAGGGGCTACTATGCTGGAGGACGCTACTAGTGCTGGAGGACGCTACTAGTGCTGGAGGCTACTAGTGCTGGAGGACGCTACTAGTGCTGGAGGACGCTACTAGTGCTGGAGGACGCTACTAGTGCTGGAGGACGCTAGTCTGGAGGACGCTACTAGTGCTGGAGGCGCTACTAGTGCTGGAGGAGCTACTAGTGCTGGGGGACGCTACTAGTCGGAGGACGCTACTAGTGCTGGAGGAGCTATAGTGCTGGAGGACGCTACTAGTGCTGGAGGAGCTACTAGTGCTGAGGATGCTACTAGTCTGGAGGCGCTACTAGTGCTGGAGGGCGCACTAGTCTGGGGAGCATGTCTGGAGGGTACTAGGTGGGCGCCATTGAGGGCTACTGTGCTGGAGGGTTAGTGCTGGAGGCGCACTAGTCTGAGGCACTAGTGAGGGCAAGGCTGAGGACGCATAGTCGAGGCAAGTCGGGGGCATAGGGGCTATGTGGAGGCGCTGGCGAGGGTACAGCGGGCGCATAGTGTGGGACTATAGGTGGGGAGCCTAGTGGAGGCATGGTGGGGTGCAATGCGGAGGACTAGTGCTGGAGGGCACTAGTGCTGGAGGCATATGCTGGAGGTACATGCTGAGGCACTAGTGCTGGAGCATGTGCTGGGCACTGTGGAGGGCTACTAGTGCTGGAGGCGCTACTAGTGCTGGAGGGCTACTAGTGCTGGAGGAGCTACTAGTGCTGGAGGCCTACTAGTGTGAGCCTACTAGTGCTGGAGGGGCTACTAGTGCTGGAGGGCGCTACTAGTGCTGGAGGGCTACTAGTGCTGGGGCTACTAGTGCTGGGGGCTACTAGTGCTGGAGGCGCCTAGTGCTGGAGGAGCTACTAGTGCTGGAGGGCTACTAGTGCTGGAGGGGCTACTAGTGCTGGAGGGACTAGTGCTGGAGACGCTACTAGTGCTGGAGGAGCTACTAGTGCTGGAGGGTGCTACTAGTGCTGGAGGAGCACTAGTGCTGGAGGGTCTACTAGTGCTGGAGGGTGCTACTAGTGCTGGAGGGCGCTACTAGTGCTGGAGGAGCCGTGCTACTATGTGCTGGAGGGTCTACTAGTGCTGGAGGGTGCTACTAGTGCTGGAGGGCTACTAGTGCTGGAGGGTGCTACTAGTGCTGGAGGGCTACTAGTGCTGGAGGGCGCTACTAGTGCTGGGAGGAGGCTACTAGTGCTGGAGGGCGCTACTAGTGCTGGAGGGGCTACTAGTGCTGGAGGGCGCTACTAGTGCTGAGGACGCTACTAGTGCTGGAGGAGCTACTAGTGCTGGAGGGCTACTAGTGCTGGAGGCGCACTAGTGCTGGAGGACGCCACTAGTGCTGGAGGGCACTAGTGCTGGAGGACGCTACTAGTGCTGGAGGATGCACTAGTGCTGGAGGCGTACTAGTGCTGGAGGGCTACTAGTGCTGGAGGAGCTACTAGTGCTGGAGGGCACTAGCTGTACTAGTGCTGGAGGACGCTACTAGTGCTGGAGGACGCTACTAGTGCTGGAGGAGCTACTAGTCTGGAGGAGCTACTAGTGCTGGAGGGTGCTACTAGTGCTGGAGGGTGCTACTAGTGCTGGAGGACGCTACTAGTGCTGGAGGACGCTACTAGTGCTGGAGGGCGCTACTAGTGCTGGAGGACGCTACTAGTGCTGGAGGACGCTACTAGTGCTGGAGGACGCTACTAGTGCTGGAGGACGCACTAGTGCTGGAGGCGCTACTAGTGCTGGAGGCGCTACTAGTGCTGGAGGTGCTACTAGTGCTGGAGGATGCTACTAGTCTGGAGGGGCTACTAGTGCTGGAGGACGCTACTAGTGCTGGAGGACGCTACTAGTGCTGGAGGGCGCTACTAGTGCTGGAGGATGCTACTAGTGCTGGAGGACGCTACTAGTGCTGGAGGGCGCTACTAGTGCTGGAGGACGCTACTAGTGCTGGAGGACGCTACTAGTGCTGGAGGACGCTACTAGTGCTGGAGGACGCTACTAGTGCTGGAGGACGCTACTAGTGCTGGAGGACGCTACTAGTGCTGGAGGACGCTACTAGTGCTGGAGGACGCTACTAGTGCTGGAGAGTGCTACTAGTGCTGGAGGACGCTACTAGTGCTGGAGGACGCTACTAGTGCTGGAGGACGCTACTAGTGCTGGAGGACGCTACTAGTGCTGGAGGACGCTACTAGTGCTGGAGGACGCTACTAGTGCTGGAGGACGCTACTAGTGCTGGAGGACGCTACTAGTGCTGGAGGACGCTACTAGTGCTGGAGGGCTACTAGTGCT